>JBBPBX010003120.1:17876-29082 GCA_038048925.1 Garcialebias charrua | reverse complement strand
AGGTCTGTTTACCAACTAGATGTTTGTTCACCAAATAATTATCTGTTTACCAACTACCAGTAGATGTCTGTTTACCAACCATATGTCTGTTTACCAACTACCTGTAGATGTCCGTTTACCAACTACCGGTAGATGTCTGTTTACCAACCAGGGGCCTCGTGTATCAACGGTGCGTACGCACAAAAACCTTGCGTACGCCATTTTCCACGCAAAACTCTGTATGTATCAAAACAGAACTTAACGTGGAAATGTGCGCAGCCCCACGCCAACTCCAAGGCTGGCGTATGCACGTTTCTGTGGTTTTGGTTCCTTTGGCGACACTTACAGGTGATTCTGAGAAACTGAAGCCCCACAGTCTGTGGTTGACTTTAAGAGCGGCTTGAAGACCTTTCTTTTCAACCGAGCATACTCTACCTCCTCATGATTCTACTTTTGATCTTAGCTGATACTGTTGTTGATTTTAATTGTTTTATTATTTGTTTTATTGACATTTAATTCTGTTGCACCTTGTAGCACTTTGAGATTTTCATTAATGAAAAGTGCGTTATAAATTGAATTCATTATTATTATTATTATTATTATTATTAACTGTTCATGATGTGAAAATGATTATTGTTCACACCAGACACACATGATTAACAATTATTACATCCACATGGACGCAGTTAAATAAAGGACGCACAAAGTTGTGCCAAAAATATATGTAACAGGAACGGATTCAGCCTTATTGGAGGATGTAATAAATAGTGTAACACGCAGAGCATTTATTTATAAACAGATATAATTTTCTGATCTATGATATGGCTTATCAGCCGTTTTCAGGAATAATCCTTTTTCAGTTTGGCACTGCTGCGCACTGGAGTGCAACACAGGAACCGTGCATCACGCGTGCACGTACAGAAGCAGCGATCAAACTGGGGTTCCACAGGAGCTTTCCAGAGGGAGCTGGCAGACCGATCGGGACTGTCCAGTCCACACAAAGCCGGATCATATCCAATGGAATGGTCTCATCCATATGATTCTAAAGGCTGAGTTATGATCGCTTTGGAGTGCGCGCACCCTCGCTGGCAGTGAGGTGTTTCATAATCTGCGTTTATTGTAGATTTCTCCAAAATGACACGTGAAAGCTGGGGTGTGTAAGATTGTAATGTAGTCTGTAACTTTTCAAACAATATATTTTTAACATATTTCTTCACTCAGTCACTATCTACTGACAAACTGATGTTAGACAAAGTAATCTCTGAAAAAAACTATAGTCCCCTTGCTTCTCTATCAGCATTTATAAAAACACTGAAAACACAAGAGTGACCAGGACACTGACAGCCAATAAAAACAGAGTTGTTTGTCACGCCCCAACCCACGCCCCCACCTGTCCCAGCCGCAGCTCGTTCTCATTCAAAGGATTGCAAAGCGATGCAGGACTGTTTTGTATGTGACACAAATTTATTAAATATCCCTTCTTCATCACAGAGCTGGACTTTTATTTTGTTTTTTTGCAAAAAGTCAAGTGATCGCTTCATCCTTCACTGACAGGAATGAGAAACGCTGACGGACATGAGGAAGTCACGAGCGAATTAATCATGTCCAAACGTTGCTTCGTGAACCTCTGCTGATTTCTGCTGGATTTTCTGTTGTTGTACAACTGCTCCATGGTTTTATAATATTATTAAAAGGTTTTATTATCATATAATCACAGAACTTTGCAGCGCTCCGAGCGGACATGTAGAGGAGGCGGAGCATTCCATTCCAGACATTCCAGACCAGCGCTGACAGAAAGAGGAAGTCACGAGCGAATTAATCATGTCCAAACGTTGCTTCGTGAACCTCTGCTGATTTCTGCTGGATTTTCTGTTGTTGTACAACTGCTCCATGGTTTTATAATATTATTAAAAGGTTTTATTATCATATAATCACAGAACTTTGCAGCGCTCCGAGCGGACATGTAGAGGAGGCGGAGCATTCCATTCCAGACATTCCAGACCAGCGCTGACAGAAAGAGGAAGTCACGAGCGAATTAATCATGTCCAAACGTTGCTTCGTGAACCTCTGTTGTTTTCTGCTGGATTTTCTGTTGTTGGATGAGTGATTCGTGGTTTTATAAACAGTTATATTATCATATAAACACAGAACTTTGGAGCGCAGAGACAGGAGGAGGTGGAGCATTCCAGACATTCCAGACCAGCGCAGCGACATGAGGAAGTCACGAGCGAATTAAATCATGTCCAAACGTTGCTTCGTGAACCTCTGATGATTTCTGCTGGATTTTGTGATGTAGGACTAGCGCTCCATGGTTTTATTTTATTTTATTAGAAGGTTTCATTACCATAAACACAGAATATCGCAGCGGCTCTGAGCAGACAGAAGCAGGGGGCGGAGCAGATCCCAAGTTCACCAGAAGCACGGACTGTGCCATATATGGCTCTGAGGGGAGGGAGCAGAATGCTTTTCTGCGCTGAAAATATTTCTAAGTCCCAGAGAGTCCCAGAGTGTTCAAATATTGCAGACCCTACCTTGAAAGTACACCTTATAACTTGTAGGAGAGTAAAGGCTTCACAGACAAACAGACTGCGCACAAAGGCTGCGGTGCGCGCAGCGTTTGGAGACTCCAACATCACGTCATGAAAACTCTCCACTGAGGCGCAGAGACTCGTTTCTTCATATCATCTATTGAATAAACAAAGATCTATGTTCTACCAAACATCTAAGTTCCTCTGTGTTTACAGTAATTATGGTAATAAACTCGTGCGCAAAGTTAATATTTTCACTCAGAATGGATGAGCCAGTTGCGCACCACAGCAGCGTGCGCGCACACACAAATACCGACACACAATCACTCGTTCTTTGCGTGATAAACACATTTTATTACTATTCTTACTTAGGATTTTTTTCCTCACTCATATTATATTAAATTCATTATTTTCCTGAATCTAGAAATTATTTCTGATCGCGCAGGGATCAAACAAACATGTCCTTCACACATGCAGGAAGTAATTTGCATCTGTTTAACATATGTAAATGAAGGCGTGTCAGGGGAGGTGTCTCACGTGCGCTCAGTTCCACGTTAATTGTGATGTACAAAAGGAATGTGCGTGGATTCAGGCGTACGCACGGTTTGATACATCCGGATTTTTTTGTGCGTACGCCGTTTTCTGGATTTGACCGTACGTCACGTTTCAGTAAGAAATCCACGCAAGTCTTTGTACATGAGGCCCCAGATGTCTGTTTACCAAATATTTGTCTGTTTAACAACTACCGTCAAGAGGTCTGTTTACCAACCAGATGTCTGTTTACCAACTTCCGGTAGATGCCTGTTTACCAACCAGATGTCTGTTTACCAACCAGATGTCTGTTTACCAAATAGTTTTCTGTTTACCAATTACCGGTAGATGTCTGTTTACCAACCAGGGGCCTCATGTATCAACGGTGCGTACGCACAAAAACCTTGCGTATGCCATTTTCCACGCAAAACTCTGTATGTATCAAAACAGAACTGAACGTGGAAATGTGCGCAGCCCCACGCCAGCTCCAGGGTTGGCGTACGCACGTTTCTGTGGTTTTGGTTCCATTGGCGACACCTAGAGGTGATTCTGAGAAACTGTTCATGATGTGAAAATCATTATTGTTCACACCAAACACACATGATTAACAATTATTACATCCACATGGACGCAATTAGAATATAACTATTCTATGATTTGGTTAATTATAACATTTTGTTGCTTATGTATAAGGCACATAAAGGCATGTTGCCTGACAATATTCAAACACATTTTGTTAAAAGAGAGAGTGTATATTTTCTTAAAGGAATTGAGATGTTTGTGAAGCCTTATTTTAGTACTAGTTTGAAGGAACGATCCACAATAATTCAGGGAATAGGATTGTGGAATGGTTTGGAAGATACTGTTAAGAATGCCAGATCACTGTGTACATTTAAGAGACTGATAAAGACGAGTTTCTTGGAAGAATATGGGAATCGTTAATACATATATCTACTTAAGTTGTTGTCTGATTTGATTAAGATGTTTGAGTTTTTATGTTTTTAATTTAGCTAGATTGTTATTTTCTTTTTGAATAAAATTTTTATATATATAATTTGATTTACATTAGAATTGAGTAAAAAGGGGCAGTTTTCATAAGACTAGTTCTTCTTCTGCCACCTTTCATTTTATTTAATTTACTTTTTGTTATTGTATTGTATGTATAATTGTCAT
The DNA here is from genome assembly GCA_038048925.1 of Garcialebias charrua. Lineage (NCBI taxonomy): Eukaryota > Metazoa > Chordata > Actinopteri > Cyprinodontiformes > Rivulidae > Garcialebias > Garcialebias charrua. The sequence goes on along the minus strand of JBBPBX010003120.1, from coordinate 24,871 downwards.
GTTTTTAAATGAAATGAATACATTTTCAAAAAAATAAAAATAAATAACAAAATAACCTGCAAAAGATATAAAAAACAGAAAGACTGAATAGTCTTGCACAGCTTCAATTCTTGTTTTTTGGTTATTTTTAGCTGTTTTAGCAGTTGAAAAACGTGATGCATGATGGGACAAGACGACATTCCTCTGGTGCAAGGCATATTTAAATGAATTTGCATATTTATATGGAGGCGTGTCAAAGGCGGAGTCGGCCACTCTCTCATGTGCGCTCAATTCCACGTTGATTGTGATGTACAAAAGCAATGTGCGTGTATTCTGGCGTACGCACAGTTTGATACATCTGGATTTTTTTGTGCGTACGCCATTTTCTGGATTTGACCGTACGTCACTTTTCAGTAAGAAGTCCACGCAAGTCTTTGTACATGAGGCCCCAGATGTCTGTTTACCAACTACCGGTAGATGTCTGTTTACCAACCAGATGTCTGTTTACCAACTACCGGTAGATGTCTGTTTACCAACCAGATGTCTGTTTACCAACTTCCGGTAGATGTCCGTTTACCAACCAGATGTCCGTTTACCAACCAGATGTCTCTTTACCAACCAGATGTCTGTTTACCAACCAGATGTCTGTTTACCAACCAGATGTCTGTTTACCAACCAGATGTCTGTTTACCAACCAGATGTCTGTTTACCAACCAGATGTCTGTTTACCAACTACCGGTAGAGGTCTGTTTACCAATTAGATGTTTGTTCACCAAATAGTTGTCTGTTTACCAACCAGATGTCCATTTACCAACCAGATGTCTGTTTACCAGCCAGATGACTGTTTAACAACCAGATGTCTGTTTAAAAACCAGATGTCTGTTTAAAAACCAGATGTCTGTTTAAAAACCAGATGTCTGTTTACCAACCAGATGTCTGTTTACCAACTACCGGTAGATGTCTGTTTACCAACCAGATGTCTGTTTACCAACTACCGGTAGATGTCTGTTTACCAACCAGATGTCTGTTTACCAACTTCCGGTAGATGTCCGTTTACCAACCAGATGTCTGTTTACCAACTTCCGGTAGATGTCCGTTTACCAACCAGATGTCTCTTTACCAACCAGATGTCTGTTTACCAACCAGATGTCTGTTTACCAACCAGATGTCTGTTTACCAACCAGATGTCTGTTTACCAACCAGATGTCTGTTTACCAACCAGATGTCTGTTTACCAACCAGATGTCTGTTTACCAACTACCGGTAGAGGTCTGTTTACCAATTAGATGTTTGTTCACCAAATAGTTGTCTGTTTACCAACCAGATGTCCATTTACCAACCAGATGTCTGTTTACCAGCCAGATGACTGTTTAACAACCAGATGTCTGTTTAAAAACCAGATGTCTGTTTAACAACCAGATGTCTGTTTAACAACCAGGGGCCTCATGTACAAAGACTTGCGTGGACTTCTTACTGAAAAGTGACGTACGGTCAAATCCAGAAAATGGCGTACGCACAAAAAAATCCAGATGTATCAAACTGTGCGTATATGCCGGAATCCACGCACGTTCCTTTTGTACATCACAATCAACGTGGAATTGAGCGCACATGAGAGAGTGGCCGACTCCGCCTTTGACACGCCTCCATATAAATATGCAAATTCATTTAAATATGCCCTGCACGAGAGGAATGTCGTCATTGCTNGTACGGTCAAATCCAGAAAACGGCGTACGCACAAAAAAATCCAGATGTATCAAACTGTGCGTACGCCGGAATCCACGCACATTCCTTTTGTACATCACAATCAACGTGGAATTGAGCGCACATGAGAGAGTGGCCGACTCCGCCTTTGACACGCCTCCATATAAATATGCAAATTCATTTAAATATGCCCTGCACGAGAGGAATGTCGTCATTGCTCTATTGCAAATCATGTCGAAACGTGGAAAAAAGAGGAACTTCACGGACTGTGAACTGGAGACACTTCTGAGTGAGGTAGAGAGGCACGGAAAAAGGTTTTGTTTGGCACGCGTAGGCAAGCACTTTTAAATGAGAAGTTGACCACGCAATAACAACATGCCTAGATAGGTCACTGGGTAGCGCGTTCGCCTTCCGTCCCGAACTTCATGAGTTCAATTCCCACATGATACAACGTTTTTTTTTTTCTATATTCATTCCAGATTTAAAGAACACAAGAAAACTATTTAGAAAAAACAACAAGAAATGAAACAATACATGAAATGAAAGGAAGCAGAGGATTTCTTGTGTTTTAAAAAAAATAGTTTTCTTGTGTTCTTTAAATCTGGAATGAATAAAAAAAAGAAAACGTTGTTTTCATTTAAATATACCCTGCAACAGAGGAACGTCGTCTTGTCCCATCATGCATCACGTTCTTCAACTGCTAAAACAGCTAAAAATGAACAAAAAACAAGAATTTAAGCTGTGCAAAACTATTCAGTCTTTCTGTTTTTTATATTTTTTGCAGGTTATATTCTAATTGCGTCCATGTGGATGTAATAATTGTTAATCATGTGTGTTTGGTGTGAACAATGATGATTTCACATCATGAACAGTTTCTCAGAATCACCTCTAGGTGTCGCCAATGGAACCAAAACCACAGAAACGTGCGTACGCCAGCCCTGGAGCTGGCGTGGGGCTGCGAACATTTCCACGTTCAGTTCTGTTTTGATACATACGGAATTTTGCGTGGATAATGGCGTACGCACGGTTTTTGTGCGTACGCACCGTTGATACATGAGGCCCCTGATGTCTGTTTACCAACTACCGGCAGATGTCTGTTTACCACCCAGATGTCTGTTTACCAACCATATGTTTGTTTACCAACCAGATGTTTGTTTACCAACTAAACTGTGTTTTTACCAACATGGACTACATGTATACTTATATAGTGTCTTTCTACCTTATCAAGACACTCAAAGTACTTTACACTACAATCTGTGTCTTCATTTACCCATTCATACAGCACTCTACTATGTCTTGTTTAGTTGTTACTAATGCTTTGTTGTTGATTGTTGATACGTGCTGCTGATTATCCATGCTCCGGATCTCATGCTTCGGATTTATTTCATGCTGCTGTGTTCATTCGTACTCATCTGCTCACAGACTCATGTTAGTGCAGCTGTTGCTCGGCGTAATATTTTTGCACTATTAAGTGTTTAGCATATTCTTACTTAGAGTATTTGTTAGTTCATATCTTAGCTCTTATTACTGTTTTTCTTTACCATTTATACTTTTGTTGGATGTAACTGGGACCCTGTGTACACAATTTCGTTCCACCACTTGAGATGCAAATGACAAAGAAAACCATGACCTTGTCTTTACAAGAAATAATCAGTGTTTTATCACATTCATACACTGATGGGACACACATCGGAGGCAATGAGGGGTTCAGTGTCTTGCCCAGGGACACTTCGGCATGTGACTGTTGGTGGAATCGAACCCCCAACGCTCGCATTGGAGGACGACTGCTCTAACCACTCAGCCACAGCTTCCCATCATTGTTTGTTAACCAACATGTTTGTCTGTTTAAAGGTGGTGTGACATTTTAAAACAGACATTTTAGAAAGAGGAGCTACTCAGCTTTGATTGTTTGTACACAGATGCTTCGAATAATTAATATATAAAAGTATTTTAAAATAAAATAGTTTTAATGACGTAACTCTGCAGTGCGTCGCAGTCAAACGCAGACGCTTTTTTATGACGCAATGGCCAGAACGCACATTGTAAATAACCAATAGCGTTGAATATATAAACCGAGGAAATAAGCAATTTAAGTGAAGATTTGAGCGATTTGTCTTCAGTTTGGGAAGCAGAAGTTAGTTCGAGTGATGAACAAGAAACAGCTGGTTCCACTGTAGGACTGCAGCCGTATTTATTTGAGTCTTACCGTTCAGGGTGCGAGGGGGAGTCCGACATCAGATGAGCAAGGTTCCGAGGGTGAAGGGCTGGAACCCAATCGTAGTCGTCTACAGAGCTGGCAATGTTAGAACACCCAAATGCGACACAACGTACCGGCATTTTTCAAGTTATACAAAAGAAAATAGGCGATCTTGAAGACAATGACACTGCGTGCTAATAGCAGCCTGCAGACTGAAGTTCTTGTCTCTACGTCACGACGTCGCATGCGCAAGTACCCGGATGTCCCGTGACAAAACACGGCGCCAATTTCAAAATCACTTTTGAAACAAAATTTCATTGATTTATCATTTTGCTTGTAAAAACTAACATAGTTGAATGATACAACAAATATATGTTGTGCCACTTTATGCATAGTTCCAAAATCATGTCACACCACCTTTAACAAATAGTTGTCTGTTTACCAACATGATGACGCTCTGATGGAAACCACTCAAATAATTCAGTTTTGTTGTTGTTTCAGTTGAACCATGTCAGATTAAAGTGTGTGCGTCTTCTTCACCTGACTGCAGATTTGGGGATGGACCCGTAGAGCAGGGAGCTGAGACCTCTGTACAGACCCCGGAGTCCATGGTCCTGCACGGTCAGCTTCACACAGTCTCCTGTGCAAACACACACATCTTGCAGACGTTAGACCCCCCCAGCTCAGAGACACAGCCTCATTGAGGAGGTCTGTACCCAGAACCTACCGATGCCCCTGTATCTGGGTGGGTTGGCCCGCTCGTCCAGCTGCAGCTGGGTCTTCACATACTCTGTGGGGAAGGTGATGCAGATCTCTATGGCTCCTGCAATACCTCCTGGATGGAGGGGAGAAAAGAAAACCAGACCCGTTTCATTCCTGGAGGTTCTGTTGGATCAAGAACTTAAAGCTGATGTAATATGGGGAGCCGTTTTAGCCAAAATTAAATAAATAAATAAAATGGATAAAAATGGTGATAAAAATGGTTAAAATGGTGAAATAAATAGTTATTTGTCATTCATTAACCTATTTTCACCTATTTTCCCACTTTTACTTAATCAAATTTTCATTTACCAATTTTCCCATTTTTACTTACCTCTTTTACCATTTTTACTTAATCAATTTTCATTTACCTCTTTTCCCATTTTTACTTAATCAATTTTTCATTTACCTATTTTCCCACTTTTACTTAATCAAATTTTCATTTACCTATTTTCCCATTTCCCACTTTTACTTAATCAATTTTTCATTTGCCTATTTTCCCATTTTTACTTAATCAATTTTTCATTTACCTATTTTCCCACTTTTACTTAATCAATTTTTCATTTACCTCTTTTCCCACTTTTACTTAATCAATTTTTCATTTACCTCTTTTCCCATTTTTACTTAATCAAATTTTCATTTACCTATTTTCCCATTTCCCACTTTTACTTAATCAATTTTTCATTTACCTCTTTTCCCACTTTTACTTAATCAATTTTTCATTTACCTCTTTTCCCATTTTTACTTAATCAAATTTTCATTTACCTATTTTCCCATTTCCCACTTTTACTTAATCAATTTGTCATTCACCTATTTTTCAATTTAACAAGTTTTTCTTTTGTCTTTTTCCATTTACCTGATTTGGTATTTCCCATTTTCATTAATCAATTTCTCATACAATCCCTTTTACCCATTTTTCTTTCACCTATTTTTCATTCAACATCTGTTTGAAAAACTTTTCATTTTCCCATTTGTTTATTTTCCTTATTTATTTAGTATTTCCTTATTTTCTTATTCATTTCACGCAAATTTGGGAAAAGAATAAATGCAAATGAGGAGAGGCGTCATCGGTAGGGTTGGGCATCGAGAATCGAGAATCGTTCGGAACCGGGACTAACTGTCCGGTTTTCCCGGAATCGTTCAAAATATTAATTTGCGATTCCTATTTTCGATGCTAGTTAGCCGACCGGAAGTAGCGCCGCCGAAAACCAACGAAGAAGAATCCACCGGAAGTGTGCATCTGTTATCGAAAGCGTACTAATTAATAAAAAATGAGCAGTCAGGTCAGTGCAGCACTTGCAATAATTTTCTATCATGCAAAGGAGGGTGGAGAAGTAAAATAGTGTCCCGTCTTTGACGCGCTCCACCGGATTATTTTCGCTTCGTATCCGACCGGAAGTGCAGAGTGGTCCGTCTGCAAAACGCTCCGCCGGACTTTTCGCTAATCGCTACCTCTCGGCTCCATCAGGTAAATAAATAAACTACGTCTCATACCAACATTAAGGCAGCTAACAAGTTATTTTCGCTTCGTATCCGACCGGAAGTGCAGAGTGGTCCGTCTGCAAAACGCTCCGCCGGACTTTTCGCTAATCGCTACCTCTTCGGCTCCATCAGGTAAATAAATAAACTACGTCTCATACCAACATTAAGGCAGCTAACAAGTTATACTCCGCTTAAAGCGGTAAGTCAGCTCAAATACAAACACGATGCTAACGTTAGCTCGTTTTTTTTTCTTAGACAAACGACCTGACAGTGTTCACCAGTGACTGTCCAAGGTAAAAACGTCAGTGTAACTGAATGAAGAATGCCACAAAACAGTTACAGAATATGTTGTGAAAAGCTTGCATCCCTTTTCAGATGTGGATTCAACTCCTGCCATGGATTGCACTTACATTGCACTCAAATCCAACACTTATTAACATTCTTAATCCATTTAAAGTTCTCTGTGTCTTTTAAAATGTCTTAATGTCTCTAGTTTTCAGTATTATAATTTCTGTTTATGTTCTCTTTCATTCCATTATGAGTGAATGTCACAGTTTGAAGAATTATTGAATAGGTTAGTTAGGCAATAACAACAGAGCTAATAATTGTATACATTCTCAGTCTTAAAAATGATTTAATAATCTCTTTTTACTGATAATACTGATAAACCTGTTGTTTGTTTAGGAACTTCCTGCAGTCTGTCCAGAAAGTCTCCACTGGAGGAGCTTTTTGCTGAGCAAGAGGCACAACATAATGTCACAGCTCCATGTCCATGAAGAAACAAATGGAGGGCTGCAGATGTACCAGGACATCCCACCAGCCGTTCTGTCTGAAGATCCTACTGCTGGTGGTGGAACCAGGTTAGCCCATCAGTGGGA
>JBBPBX010003120.1:0-16274 GCA_038048925.1 Garcialebias charrua | reverse complement strand
ACTGATGCGTGATCAGGATAATCTTTTAGGGTTTTACCACCAAAGAGGCTCCAGTGCAAAACCAGGAATTAGTGCTAGAGTTGGTTCTTGAAGAATAAAGTAAAAATAGACTTTCTCTCAAAACAGTCACCGAGCTGTCACAGGCGTCTTGAACTCAGTATAGTTTCTTACGCTCTAGAGTGCCGGAGCTGGATTTTGAAACCTGCATGGGAAATCTCTTCATGACAGAAAACAATGACTAAAGCGCAGAATGTCCTGCTCCAAAATCTATGCAGGTGATAAACAATAATTACCGTATTTAGAAACTGGTCTAGTTTACTTTGACTCCAGTAGATTAAACAAAAAAATGTGGGTGTGGTTGCCAACATGAGTACAGAGCCAGCTGAGGTAGGTACCGGTATGTGAGTGGAACATTGCCTAGGTCAGGGGTGCCCAATACGTCGACTGCTATCTATCTACTTGTCGATCTCAAAGGTATTATGGGTAGATTGCGTGGCATTAAAAAAATAGATCCATCCTCACTATGTCACTTGATTGACAGACAGGGCAGCCATGGCCCTTTTTACACTACGTGAAATGTTCGGCAGCTCATTTATACGACAACAGCCCCGATTCTCTGAAACTGAAGGTTTCTGAATCCAGGTCTCAGAGTGGAGACTTTCAGGGGAACTGCCCACCGATGTGTGAAATGCTCCGCAAGTGTGAAGTCGCACATGCGCACTACAGGCGGCTGCAGTCCAAAGTTTTTCCGCACTAACAACAGTTATAATAAATGGCAGAGAGCAGAGTGTTTTTGTGCTGCTCACCCCTTTTCAGCAAAACTAATAAAATCCAGTTCCAAAGATACATTGGTGTATTCACCAGTTTGGACGTAACTGTCATGCAGACGCTGCATGCACGATGAATGAAGCCGAGACCAGCATCAGGGTTGCCAGACAAATTTAAAATGGCTTATTTACCACCTCCTTTTCCGTGCACATGTTCAACAAACACAACACACACCTCATCTTAGAATGTCTTTACTCAGCACATATGACAGTTTAGATCAAAATACAGGTAACCCCCGACCTACGACCCCATCGACCTGCGAACCACGGGACTTACGAACATATCATATTTAATAAAAATATGAATTAAAAAAAAAAAAAAAAAATTTTTTTTTTTTTTGTGTTTAAATGTTCTTAATTTCATGTGTACATCACTTTGTTGCAGCTCTGGTTGTTTTAAAGGCTTTATAAATAATAATTATGATAAAAAAGATCATTTCTGATCATTTTTGAGCAATTTTTGAGCAATTTTGGGAAACAGGAAGTAGGTCTTCAGTTTACACGGTCACAAATTAATGTAGAACACCGGACGCTATTTAAGGTTCAGTCACTGGGGTCTCCGGTCACAAATTAATGTAGAACACCGGACCGGACGCCATCTTAGGTTAGCTGCCGAGAGCTGGACGAAGACTGGTGACCAGGATGGCTTCATATGGATTAATTACTAGCTGGAAACGTCTCTGTGAACTTTGTGGATGTCTCAGGCAGCGGATTTATCGCCGATCGTGCCAGGCCGCCGTGCGAACACCTCCGGCCGGCCTGGCTACACCTCCGGCCTGGCTAGCTCCAGAGCTAACACTGGAGCTAACACGGGAGCCGGCCTTTTGAACACTGGTGACCAGGATCGCATCATGTGGATTAATTACTAGCTGGAATAGCTCTGTGGACGTCTCAGGCTGGAGCAGCGGCTGGAGCAGCAGAAGCTGCAGATTGATCGCGCCGCCGCTCCAACACTAGCTCATGGCTTGGCTAGCAGAAGCTAGCCAGCTAGCTAACACAGGCCTGGAGCAGCTGCGGTGGCGCGCTGCTCGGCCCGACAACAATCAACGCATGGCAACCTAAGATGTCGGCTTTGACCATCTCAAAGTAAGAAAATATATTTTTATTTATTCTGTAAATGTGAATAGCAATGTTTAACATTACAGTACACTACTTTACATGCTTAAATGTGTGCGCGCGCTCCGTTAGCATGATAAATAAAGGTTGAATGAATGAATGAATGAATAATTTTTTTTTTTTAAATATAATTTTCACCCCCTACCTACGAACGGATCGAGCTGCGAACCGTTCTTAGGTCCCGATCTCGTTCGTAACACGGGGGTTCCCTGTAATGTACTATCATTTTAAAGCAACAGTACTATAGTTCATTTCTTATCTGGCAACCCGACTTACACGGAAACTACAGCGTTTTCGTGTAAACCCTCCAAATTTTTTTTGTTTAATAAACATGGAAAAAACACAAACGCTTCCAGAAGTTGTTCTTGTGTAAACAAGGCTTTATCGTAGGCAGATCACTTTGACTTGGTCATTTTAAAAGTAGCTCGCATGCTGAAAAAGTCTGGACACCCCTGGCCTAGAATAGTTTTGCACTAAGCTGGGATTGTCACAAACCAGCCTCTTTCTTGTAATTTTGAGTCACAGCTCAGGGAGATACCAGTTTCACTCCGGTTTTGGTTTAGCACTGGAAGCCATTTGGTGGTGGTGGGGACTTCTTGTAGCACACCTGAGTGGATCTATAAACTCAATCTTCATTCTTTTTAGAGCTTCACTGTGACATTCAGCTCGCCTTTATAAAAGTTAAGTTCTTACTGGAACCAATGTGAAGGCTCAAGGAGCTTTTGTTCCGTGGTGCAATGGGTGGGGGCCCTTGTGATGGGGAGGAGTGGTTGATGGAGGCAGAAGAATGTGCAGGAGACACAGAGAGACGACGGTCTCCCACCATCTGGTTGAGAACCTGACTCTTTGGTCTCTGAGGCCGCAGGGGGCTGATCTGTTGGATCAGGAAAAGAGAAAAAGAAAAGAGTCTTTATCGCGCGTTAAAGAATCTGAAATTATTCAAGTTAACAAAACGGCACAGAAAGGAAAATTTTCTGTGCTGCAAATAAGTTGGGACTCTGATGAAATAAAAGAAAATTAGTTTCACATCTCCTTTGGGCTTGTGTGCATGTGCGTGTGTAGTCACACATATTCAAACAGTTATTTGTATTCCTAAAGGAGAAGGCCATTTGGATAAATGTGCTTGTCGAGTTGCAGTATTTGTGACGGCAAATAATTGTTTGCATGCATGGCCGTGTTTCCCCCACTTTATTATGGCTGGAATTTAAATACGAAAAGATACGTCCTCGGGGCTATTCTAGCACTGTAGGCGACATTTACAAACAATTTTGTAATTGGCTAAACTCAAACACAAACCATGAGGGAGATACTGAAAAATAGCACTCCACTGAGGCGAGTGATTCACCCCCACGACCTAAAAGAAGTGTGTGTGTGTGTGTGTGTGTGTGTGGGGGGGGGGATTTTCAAAGTCAAGTCAAAGTCAAAGTCAAAGTCAACTTTATTGTCAGATCTGCAATATGTACAGTGCAGGACATACACAGGACCGAAATTGCGTTTCTCTCAGTCCCTCGGTGCAACAGTAAACATCTAAACATTGAAACACTGAAACATATAATAATAGACATAAGCATAAAAATAGTAAAACTAACACTGTCCTGAGTTGTTTTTTTTTTTTTTTTTTGCATAGTGGTATAAAAAAAGAGACAAAAAAAGTGACATCAATTTTGATGTTTGTGTTAGAGAAGAGACGTTAAAAAGTAACTAAAGGCTCCCACAGACTCGAGCGGACTGTCCACAGACAGTTGAGACTTCATATTTGAGCGTACACCCTGATGGGCTGCAGTCAGCTCCGCAGGCAAGAGGTGTTTACCTTCGGGACAAATTGAGGTAGCTGATTGGTCATTTGCTGACACGTCTACTGGATTGATTGACAGGTAAAAAAACAAACTAAACAAAAAAACTGAGCTGACAGCCCCAGCCGCAGCAGTGTTCTGTGTTTATATGTTGTTAATAAAAAGTTCTAAAATAAATAAATAAAAAACAGAGCGCTGGCCCTGCAGCCCACACATCAGACTAGCCCATCAGGAAATCTCCAGATCCTCCTGCAGCCATGCTGGACATGATTTTAATTTGCTCGTGACAAATTCCTTCATTTCTCACCATTTCAGTCATGGCATCAATGGATTAGGCTGAGGTTGCTTGCCTTTTGGCAAAAAAAGAAGAAAAAAAAGGCCATTAAACCAGATCAGGGACGAAGAAGGGGAATTTAATACACCGCATATAAAACAGTCCATTGCCGGGCAGTTTATTGTGCAACACCGAGTACGCCCTGCATGCGTCTGCTTCGACTCTAATCCGGTATGCGCGGACCTCCGTGGACTGTTGTACGCGGGAGTATACTGGGGGATTTAAGATATAGTCTGTAGTTCTACTCTGGACCCATGAGGTCCCCCCTCATGTGCCAGACGGCTCCACCACTGCCAGTGGGGGCTCCCTTCAATCCCATTCCTGCCTTATCTTTATACTGTGAGCCAAGGAGCATTCCCACTGGGTATGCAGGGGCATGGCCACACCTCTCTGTTATAATGGACAAAGCAGTGGTGAGGTGGAACAGTGTTGCAGCAGATTGGGGGGGAAGAGAGATGAAGAGCAGAAGGATAATAGCAGAAAGGAGGGAAAATTAAAAATCAACATACGAAGAGAAACAGCAGGCAGAAAGCCCAAGATAATTCTAATTGGAGAATGCTCTTTACATTTACAGCTTATTGATATTTATATACTGCACAACTGAATTATCTTACAAGAATATCTTCCCAACTCTCCATTTTCTAATGAAAACACTTTCAGTAAGTATTTAACTTTGTGAAAACATGACATCATGCAGTTGTAAGAGAATGAGAATTGTTCAAGAACAAAATAAATAAATAAAAACAAGCAGAAAACTGTGAGGTGGGGAAAGATAAAAAAATAAATAAAAATCAAGCAAACACTACCGTCTCGGAGAGTATGACAGCTTCCGCTGGCTGCAGAGTGATCTCGGCTGTCTTCATCTCTTTGTCAAAGATCTCTTGATGCTTACTGTTCCTCTTCTCCTTCTTCTTCTCTTTGCGTTCCTTTTCGGGTTCGTCCCGGTCCAGTTTGTCCTGAGACTTGGTGTGAAGCTTCTTTGGTAGAAGAGTGTCCAAGTTAAAACTGAAGAAAACAGATGAAGTTATCACCACATTTTAATTTCAACTCCCACTAAACGCTAAAATAAATCAACACAGACACGGCTGTAGCCTGTACACAACAAGAAAACAAAGATGGATGCATTTTTCAAAGAACCACAAGTTACCCGTCTGAGCCAGGTCTGGAGGGGGAGTTGTCCGAGGAGACGGAGGTGACTGAAGCGACCGACAGAGGCCTTTGGGAGGAGGGCATGGTGAAGGAGCGCACCATGGAGGGAGGACGAGATCCTCGTCGTTCATCTGCGGTCAGCTAACACCACAGAGAGGTGACTGAAGCGACCGACAGAGGCCTTTGGGAGGAGGGCATGGTGAAGGAGCGCACCATGGAGGGAGGACGAGATCCTCGTCGTTCATCTGCGGTCAGCTAACACCACAGAGAGGGAAAACGACAAAAAACGGAAGGATTTCAGTTCAATTGTGAAAAGATTCATGTTTGTTGTAGCAGCTAACTACCGGTAACCAACGGTGCTTACACTCAGGTATGAAGCTGGTTGTGCAAATGAAGTGTTTAATTCATACATGAACTGTAAAAAACAGACGGCACATTATTCACCCATGATAAACTATTATACAAAGCTATAGCAAAGACTTGGACAAGACCGTGTATGACCTTTGACCTTGATTTGTGACCTTGAAGCTGGCACGATGAACAGCACTCCGTCTAGTGATGGTGTGTATCAAGTTTCATTAAATTATCTTGAATGGATCACAAGTTATGGGCGGGACAAGAGAAAGTTTACTGATAGACGTACCTTCGACAGACAGAGACCACCACCATATGTCCGCCTTTCAACGGGCGTATAACAACTCATGTGGTGTTGACAGTTTCTGCCAGAACCGTTGGCTGACAAGATCTGGTAGAAAAACCTTTACGAATGAGCCCTACAATACGTCAAAAGTCTTTTCAGGCAAAAAGAAACCACATGTTTAATAGAATAACCTTATTATCAAACTCTGGAAAGTGATGGCTTCTTTCTCATTTGAAAGGTCGCCACCCTCTCCCTTCTAAATGAGCAAGGACCTCTTTACCACAGGCTACACTGAGAGAAATGCTTGGCCAAGCAACAATTAAACCTGTAAATAAAAGGGAAGCAGTCCCCAGTAGCAGCAGCCCACTGCAGACAAGCTGACTTCAGCTAAAAGGGAAAAAAAATAAATAGTGGGATAGATGAGCTCTTTGTTCAAAAGATCAAAAACATGTGGTTGTCATTTTTAATTGGGTTTTTAACAACTAGCCTAGGAGTTTCCTTAATGATAAAGCTTGGTTTATTTTCATATTAATACACCATATTTTGTAATGTACTGTACATCAGATTTTGGTGTCAGTTTAATATCAATGTACAATTCTAATATTTTAAAAGCAGATATCAAACAAAAACTTGACCATGTTTGGAGAAAGGCCTACTTCACTTGCTCTTCTGCAGAAAAGGAAAGAGTTCACAACTCTGTTGGCCAGGAGGCGAATACCACTGAACAGTAAATCTGCAGCTCAACCTACAAATACAAACTGGCTTAGATGGAGGTAGACTGAATACGGCTGGCAGTGCGGTATCATAAAAAATAACCTGACACTGACATAAGCTAAGATGTCCACTTTAGAACTTGGTTCTAATTTTTTATGCATCGCTGCCTGAGGTCCAGATCAGAACCAACCAACCACGTCCCAACAGAAACTATAACAAATTACTATCAAAGAAAAATACTTTTAATCATGTATGATAAAATCACTGACGTTCATCAATTGACTTATTTGTTTCAAAGTCTTTTTGGACAAGCTTTTTATTTTTAAAAAGTCTATTGTTCTCATTTTTCCCCATTACAAATCCCATGTTCAAGTCCAGGGGCCAATTTGGATTGATACGACCTTTTAGTACCACTTCTGGGGATCAAATAAATTATTTTATCTTCCTACATGTCTACGAACCACATCAAGCCATGATAACCCTGCCTAATGAGCAGCTTTCTAGTGGTTATCACTCCTTAAACACCACCCATTCATCAAATATGAACACAGATTTTGCTGTAGTACTTTTATTATCACAGCTTGGGAACATTATCAATTCACACGTTCTTTAAAACAGTATGCATTGATCAAATATACTTTATTTACAAGCAGACTCATGTCATAAACAATATACTGTACATGTACTTGTTTCCAAGTTTTAACAAAATACAGTAAATGTTTACTTTGGCTTACTGTTCAAAGATTCACTCTTCCACTTTTTAATACTACAGCATTATAACCATTTAAAGACCATTTCAAAGGCATGTGCAATCATGACCTTGCACGAGCAAGGTAACGGGTGCAAAGGAGTCTATGGGGGAAGCGACCTTTTCAAAATCAATCACCAAATGCCCATTATCAACCTTCCATCCACGATCAGTTGGTTTGTGGTACATGCGGTGTGCACTCAAAGCACCTCCTCTGTATAGCAGTCTGGTAATTTGCTCTCAGTGCAAGCATGAAGAGGAATTCATCACATAGTGGAAGCTGACTGGAGTCCATCTCTCCTTGCCTTGCACAGAAGAGCTGATATCTTCATTTATTAAATTCAGTTGTGTTTGAAGATGTGAGGTACATTCAGCAGGTTGCTTACTGAAGTTTTCCAAACTGGTCATTGGAAACCTTCCATGATCTTCCCAACTCTTTGCATGCCCTGCCGTTTCTCGGTTGATGACTTTCCTCGTTGAGAGGAGCCGACTGACACAACAAGCAAATACTAGATCACCAAATGAAAATAACAAACGTTGGACTTTTTATTAAGGACTTTCACATTTAGTTCACCAGTCAGTGTGGTCTGCAGGAAAGTAGTAACAGGTTCTGGAAGGATACCGGTACTTTTACTTGCATCAGGTGGCCAAGTTTGGGTGGAATCTTTTCTAATGCTGTGTCGTAGCTCCAGGGCTGCTTTTCTGATGACACTGTTGGATGTGGAAGCTCCTACTGCACTGAGATCCTGCTCTATCTGATGGTCTGATGTATGACAAGTAATTCACAATGAGATATAAGGATACACAAGAACTTTGCCTTTCTCATCCTGTAAATTAAAGATCCACTGACGTGATTTTTCTACTATTCATCAAATTGCTCAAAATATATATATATATATATTATCATTTAAATATGTTAATTTTTGCAAACAAAATGATAAATCACTTTAATTTTGCTTTAAAAGTGATTTTGAACTTCAAGCCGTGTTTAATCATGGGAAATCCGTTTACACCTGAACGCACCATCTGTGATGTAATGTGCAGAGTGAGAGGCAGAGGGCTCCAGTCTCTTCAATAGCAGACATTTTAAAACCTGACTAATTTAGCAATCTAGGTGAAGATTTAAGCTATTTGTCTTCATTTTGGGAAGCAGAAAATAGTTTGGGTGATGGAACAAGAAACAGCAGGATCTAATTTAGATCTGATGCCGTATCAGACTTACTTTTATGTGAGCTGCTCATACCGTGACAAGCCAAGAGCTCTGCCTCAACTCTGCACATGACATCACAGATGGTGCGTTCGGGTGTAAACGGATTTCCCATGATTAAACACAGCTTGAAGTTCAAAATCACTTTTAAAGCAAAATTAAAGTGATTTATCATTTTGTTTGCAAAAACTAACATATTTAAATGATAATATATATATATTTTGAGCAATTTGATGAATAGTAGAAAAATCACGTCAGTGGATCTTTAACTCTTAACTTCCTGTGGATGTGTTTTTTGGTTGATGAATGAAACCGTGCAAAACCAGCAGATACAATGGATTCCTCAAGCTGTGATGCGAGATCCCTCATCGTTAATACACGTTGTGGCAAATGATCATTTCTTATATGCATAGAGCTGATCAAATGCTTCTTCCTCTGCCTTCTCATACTCTGATGACTCATCAGGACTTCTATAAGCAGCCTCTGTTTGTCCTCCGCTTGTGTATGATTTGTAACATGATTTGTGGTGTGGTAATGCCTGTCTGCTGCAACAAGATCATGACTCAAAACTGCAAGAACCTTTTCATCAAGTTTCCTTTTAGCTACCTCTCTCTGTCTGGCCTTAGCTCTCACCTACAGACACTGAGTTAGATGTTCCCTTGTTCGTGTTCCACTAATATATTTGCTTGAACAGTTGCAGAAAAATGCATTTCTTTTCATACACTCTTGAAGTACTTCCAGCTTCTTTGGATGATTTCCTTACACTGGTGTCTTCACCCATGCCATTTCCATCTGGATCTTCACGTCCTCTGTGATAGTCTCAGAAAGTTTTTTTTTCATAGTAAACATACTGCAACATTTTTTGTGATACTGGATTTGTGGTACTTTACCTTCTTGTAAGCCTCTAGCTATATCTAGAAGTTGAGTATGTTGCATTTCTGCAGACATTAGCTATGTTTTCCATGATTCTAAACTTTGCAGAGTACATTATCTAGTTCTGAGTCATTGTCTATAAAATGAATAATCCAGCTAATCATTGTGTTTCTCTGGGCAATCCGTGTCATAGCTTGGCAGATTCTTCATACATATGTTACTTCTTTACATTTTTGAACTCGTGGCGATAGAGCATTTGAAGTGGTGGCTCCGAGGCTCTGGAACGCTCTCCCTATCCACAGTATTCCTACGTCCCATGATGCTTTGCGCGAAATGTGCACACGACTTCCGGTTGACCGGAAACACCGTTTGTTTACATGCGAGTAATACAGTTGAAGACAGTCCAAACTTTGTTGTTTTCGTTCATTAAAAATGTGGGAACACCACTCGTTTTGTTAAAAGAGGAGGGACAAATAAAAAGAAATTACAGATGTGACCTGATCGCGCTGACATAATTTAAAAATACATACATAGCGAACGCGTTTGCTCCGGCCTCTCGGCTAAGGTTTGTTAGCAGCTATCCCGGCTAAAAATACCGGGAGCATCTGAGATCTATCGTTTTAAGACAGTAAATCTTCCAAAACGCTCATTAATATCCCTCCCCGAATAAAAAGAAATTACAGATGTGACCTGATCGCGCTGACATAATTTAAAAATACATACATAGCGAACGCGTTTGCTCCGGCCTCTCGGCTAAGGTTTGTTAGTAGCTATCTCGGCTAAAAGTACCGGTCGCGCCTGACATATATCATTTTAAGACAGTAAATCATCCAAAACTCTCATTAATAAACCCTCCCTGAATAAAAAGAAATTACAGATGTTACCTGATCGCGCAGACACAGCCATAGAGAAGGATGCAGGAACACTCTTTCTTTGTTTTGGGTCCGTGTTGAAAACACTGTTGTTTTAGCCAAAGATTTAGCTTGGTCCGGTTGTTGGTGCAGCCGCGAACAGCACAGCAGGTACCTGAACCCCGGTAGGACATTTCAGTAAACGTTCCGTTTAAACAAAAGCTGTGTTTGCTCCGATAAAATGAATGAAAATAACTTTCAAAAACACCCGCGATCCATACTCCGCCTATGGAATAAGGCACTTCCGGTGTCGGACAGGAAGTTCAATGCACATTCGCAAATACAGTGACACCCTCAGGAATACTGTGGATAACAATACGCTGCTCCGAGTCAACAGATGCATTTAAAAACAGTCTTATGACTCATCTCTTCAGACAGGCATTTGGTTAACTTTGTACATTGTTTTTAGAGCTTGTTATGTTTTACCTTTTTGTATAGTATTTCTGTGATTTTTTGATTTTATTTTTCTCTGATTTTATTTTTCCTTTTGTGAAGCACTTTGTGACTCTCATGTGTGTGAAATGCGCTATATAAATAAAACTTACTTACTTCTTAAAATATCTTCTATATAGATAACCTTACTAATTGATATTTTATGTGAATGTTTTTGTTCAGTGCCCTGAGCCTACTTCTGTTGTAACTTGGTGCTATATAAATAAACTGAATTGAACTGAATCTGAAAAGCAAAAATGATTTATTAACATGTTTTAAAAGTGGTAAATATTGCACCACTTATTTTAAGATGAAATGCTGATGAAATCCTTTCACCAGATTGTACATAAGTAGTATAATAATGTATTAGTTTTTATTAACTGTAACTTGTTATGCATTTATTAACAAACAACATGAAAAAAGAGCTTACAGATAAAATCTCCTCCAGAATCTGCAAAACGTATTAAACATGTACCCGGTATACAATGTATTTACCGGCATTAGTATATGTAAAACATGTACAGTACAGGGCAAAAACACATATGTAAAGAAAAACTAACAACACCGGGTAAATGTATTCATGATTACACTGACAAAAAGCCCAGAAGAGGTATAAAACATAACCAAATCCTAATACTGTAGTGTTTATTTATGTCTCTGTGATGTATGGTTCCAATGTCATGCACTAAAAGATATTGGCGGTGACACATGGCAAAATTTAAAATGGCTGCCAAAATACTATGGGGCATCAAGGGCCAACAGACACATCCTTTGTGGAACTTATAGTCTTCTAGCAGCCTAAAAACGTAACTTTTAACAACTTGAACTGGAGGTGTGCACAACGTCCTCTAACCACTAGACTTTTATAGTTTTCATCTTAGCCATTTCAAATCTTCCTTAAGCTAAGACATCAAACTACCATATTGAAAAGGCTGTCACATATAAATACTTATATATTGTCCATATGAACATTTTGAAACAAATTGTTTGGTCTCCTTAGGTGGTACCTACATCTTGTATGGCCCCTGGACTATTCCACCCAGTATTAGTTCCACCAGGATGATACAATGGTTCAGATTTTTTGTAGCACCTTGGTAAATTCAATACAATTCAATTCAGTTTATATAGCGCAAAGTCACAACAGAAGTCATCTCAGGGCACTGAACAGAAACATTCATATATACATAAAGGTTCAAGGTTCTTTATTGTCATTCGCATCACATGGAACAAAATTGTGTACCCAAGGTCCCAATTACATCCCAAAATAGCAAAAATATAAAGTATAAATAAAAAAATAAAAAAACGTACAGTATACTGTACAAGGACCTAAGATATATGCTAAACACTATTTTTTTTTTCATGAATAAATAAATAAATAATAAGAATAAACACTGCAAAATATCACATCATGCTGATGCTGATCTGTTTTCTTGTTGCTGTGTTCATCTGTGACCATCTGCTCATACAGACTCATGTTCGTGCTGCTGTTTATAATGATGTTTTTCCACCACTTTAGGGCTTAGTGTATTACTAGTTGATGTTTCTCTTAGTTAATTCTAGTTGTTATTACTGTTTTTCTCTTGCATTTGTTGTTGGATGTAACTGGGACCCCGTGTACATAATCTCGTTTTCATCACATGTACCACATGCGGTGCAAATGACAATAAAGACTCTCTGACTCTGACTAATAATGCAAAAAATACAGAATATTACAGAGCAGCTCGAACATGAGTCTGTAGTGAGTAGATGGGTATGAATGAATACAACAGCTTAAAGGCAAGAAATCAGCAGCATGGATAAGTCGTGGATCAGCAGCATGGACAATCAGCAGCACTTAAATGTCACATCACCATTAGAGGCGTTACAGGGTCCCCCCCCCCCCTTTTTTTTTACAGTGATTTTCCTGGTTAGGGATTTATGAGTCTTAACAGCTTCAGGGTAGAAGCTGTTCCTCAGTCTAGAGGTTCTACACTTAATGCTCCTTAACCTCCTGCCTGAGGGGAGCGGGGCAAAAAGTGTGTGTGCTGGGTGAGTGGGGTTATTCATGATGCAGGTGGCTCTCTTCCTGCATCTGGAGGTGTAGATGTCTGTGATGGTGGGGAGACTGACTCCAACAGACTTCTGTGCAGCCTTCACCACTCTCTGCAAAGCTTTTCTTTCTGCAGCTGTGCAGCCTCCATGCCACACGTTGATGCTGGAGCACAGGATGCTCTCCACTGCACACCTGTAGAAGGAGGTGAGGACTGAGCTTCTCAGACCAGCTCGTCTCAGCCGCTTGAGGAAGTAGAGTCTCTGATGTACTTTCTTGTTGCTCCAGCTGAAGTCGTCATTCAGGTGTACACCAAAGTACTTTTAACTGGAGACAACTTGCACTGCAGATCCTCCTATGTTTTTTGGGGGGGCGGTGTTTGCTCCTTCTGAAATCCACATTCATCTCCTTTGTCTTCCTTACATTGATGTGAAGGTTGTTCTTCCTGCACCAGCTCTCCAGATGTTCCACCTCCTGTCTGTAGCTGGACTCATCATTATTTGTGATGCATCCCACCACCGCTGTATCATCTGCAAACTTTACAATATGGTAGCCTGAGTGGGTAGGTGCACTGTCATATGTGAGCAGAGTGAACAAGAAGGGGCTCAACACACAACCCTGAGTGGAACCAGTGCTGAGGGTTATGGTGGAGGAGGAGAAGTTGTGGATCTTCACAGACTACCTACCGTCTGTTTGTTAAGAAATCCAGGACCCAGTTGCAAATAGAGGGGCTTAGTCCTTGTATGAGTAGTTTGTCCATCAGGGTCTGGGGAATTGTGGTGTTGAAGGCAGACGTGAAGTCCGCAAAAAGCATATGGACATGGAGGTTCTTCTGATCCAGGTGGATGAGAGCAGTGTGGACCACAGAAGAGATGGTGTCCTCTGTTGATCAATTCTTGTGGTATGCATACTGGTGTGGGCTCTCGCTGATGTCGATGGTTGCTTTGATGTGTGCCATGACCAGTCTTTTAAATCCTCTAGCGACTATCGGGGTGAGGGCAACTGGCCTGTAGTCATTTAGACCAGTCACTGCAGAGCTCTGAGGAACTGGGATGATGGTGACGGTCTTCAAAAAAGTCTTCTAAAAATCTACAAGGGGCCGATATGGTGTAGAGGCAGGGCACCCGGCTCAGGACCGGAAGGTCCGGGGTTTGATCCCCGGTCACTGCATACCTCGTTGTGTCCCTGGGCAAGACACTTAACCCCGAGTTGCTCCCGGTAGGACTGGATGGCGCCTTGCATGGCAGTCTACCTCTACCAGTGTATGAATGTGTGTATGGAATGGGTGGATGGCTGGTACTGTGAAGCGCTTTGGGACCACTCATAGGAGGCTGGAAAGCGCTATATAAGTAAGCTCCATTTACCATTACCATTTTACAAAGTAAGTTACCGGTAATAACATTACTATGAGGAAAATGGGTTTATGAGTTTAAATGGGTTGGTTGCATCCAATTCCCAAAAAAATCTCTGTTCAGTTCAGACTAAAGTCATCCTATGAAGAAAGGGAGTTTATTATGATTAACTCTGCTACAATACCCTGATGCATGCTCAATAATCTGCTACAATGTCAAACAAACTAGTTCAAGGATGTATTGTAGCAGAGTTAATCATAATAAACTCCCTTTCTTCATAGGATGACTTTAGTCTGAACTGAACAGAGATTTTTTTGGGAATTGGATGCAACCAACCCATTTAAACTCATAAACCCATTTTCCTCATAGTAATGTTATTACCGGTAACTTACTTTGTAAAATGGTAATGGTAAATGGAGCTTACTTATATAGCGCTTTCCAGCCTCCTATGAGTGGTCCCAAAGCGCTTCACAGTACCAGCCATCCACCCATTCCATACACACATTCATACACTGGTAGAGGTAGACTGCCATGCAAGGCGCCATCCAGTCCTACCGGGAGCAACTCGGGGTTAAGTGTCTTGCCCAGGGGCACAACGAGGTATGCAGTGACCGGGGATCAAACCCCGGACCTTCCGGTCCTGAGCCGGGTGCCCTGCCTCTACACCATATCGGCCCCTTGTAGATTTTTAGAAGACTTTTTTGAAGACCGTCACCATCCTCCCAGTTCCTCAGAGCTCTGCAGTGACTGGTCTAAATGACTACAGGCCAGTTGCCCTCACCCCGATAGTCGCTAGAGGATTTAAAAGACTGGTCATGGCACACATCAAAGCAACCATCGACATCAGCGAGAGCCCACACCAGTATGCATACCACAAGAATTGATCAACAGAGGACACCATCTCTTCTGTGGTCCACACTGCTCTCATCCACCTGGATCAGAAGAACCTCCATGTCCATATGCTTTTTGCGGACTTCACGTCTGCCTTCAACACCACAATTCCCCAGACCCTGATGGACAAACTACTCATACAAGGACTAAGCCCCTCTATTTGCAACTGGGTCCTGGATTTCTTAACAAACAGACGGTAGGTAGTCTGTGAAGATCCACAACTTCTCCTCCTCCACCATAACCCTCAGCACTGGTTCCACTCAGGGTTGTGTGTTGAGCCCCTTCTTGTTCACTCTGCTCACATATGACAGTGCACCTACCCACTCAGGCTACCATATTGTAAAGTTTGCAGATGATACAGCGGTGGTGGGATGCATCACAAATAATGATGAGTCCAGCTACAGAGCAGGAGGTGGAACATCTGGAGAGCTGGTGCAGGAAGAACAACCTTCACATCAATGTAAGGAAGACAAAGGAGATGAATGTGGATTTCAGAAGGAGCAAACACCGCCCCCCAAAAAAACATAGGAGGATCTGCAGTGCAAGTTGTCTCCAGTTAAAAGTACTTTGGTGTACACCTGAATGACGACTTCAGCTGGAGCAACAAGAAAGTACATCAGAGACTCTACTTCCTCAAGCGGCTGAGACGAGCTGGTCTGAGAAGCTCAGTCCTCACCTCCTTCTACAGGTGTGCAGTGGAGAGCATCCTGTGCTCCAGCATCAACGTGTGGCATGGAGGCTGCACAGCTGCAGAAAGAAAAGCTTTGCAGAGAGTGGTGAAGGCTGCACAGAAGTCTGTTGGAGTCAGTCTCCCCACCATCACAGACATCTACACCTCCAGATGCAGGAAGAGAGCCACCTGCATCATGAATAGACCCCACTCACCCAGCACACACACTTTTTGCCCCGCTCCCCTCAGGCAGGAGGTTAAGGAGCATTAAGTGTAGAACCTCTAGACTGAGGAACAGCTTCTACCCTGAAGCTGTTAAGACTCATAAATCCCTAACCAGGAAAATCACTGTAAAAAAAAAGGGGGGGGGGGGACCCTGTAACGCCTCTAATGGTGATGTGACATTTAAGTGCTGCTGATTGTCCATGCTGCTGATCCACGACTTATCCATGCTGCTGATTTCTTGCCTTTAAGCTGTTGTATTCATTCATACCCATCTACTCACTACAGACTCATGTTCGAGCTGCTCTGTAATATTCTGTATTTTTTGCATTATTAGTCAGAGTCAGAGTGTCATTTGCACCGCAT
>JBBPBX010003119.1:58650-77184 GCA_038048925.1 Garcialebias charrua | reverse complement strand
CACACATTAACACCCCAAAATGCCCCCCAGCATCCTGCCAGCCTTCATGCCTCACATTCCTCGCGCTGTGACGCTTCGGTGGAAACAACTCGTCTCAGAAACTCTTTTTCAGGCTCATATGATGCGTTCACTGACTCCCATCCAGCCCTAATCATTTTATTCTTCCTGCCCCCCCTCCAGGTGACAACAGCACCATTTAACAACAGATGCCTGACAATAAACACTAAAGTCTTCCTGTCGTCATCAGGTTTGGTTCATGGAGTTTATTAACAGACTGTTTGCATGAATCGGAGGCGATCCGTTACAGAAACTCACCTTCAGACCTGTTGGACCTGTCCGGTGGATTTACTGAACACAGGACACATGTACAGGAAGTCCTGGAGTCCTGGAAGGACTTATGAAATGTTGCTACGATCAACAAAAGAAGGTGGTTTTATGCTCTTCAAAACAGCAAACTGCTTAAATCAACTTTGTTGCAGCTAAAATTGACATTATTTATAAAGTCTTGTATTATTTTTCATTATATTAATAGTGATTATTAACATTAATGGAAAAAGAGTTGCCTGTAAATAATAAAACGAAGGAAATGTCTTGTAGATCAGAGAGTCAGAGTCAGAGAGTCTTTATTGTCATTTGCACCGCATGTGGTACATGTGATGAAAACAAGATTATGTACACGGGGTCCCAGTTACATCCAACAACAAATGCAAGAGAAAAACAGTAATAACATCTAGAATTAACTAAGAAAAACATCAACTAGTAATACACTAAGCCCTAATATAGTGGAAAAACATCATTATAAACAGCAGCACGAACATGAGTCTGTATGAGCAGATGGTCACAGATGAACACAGCAACAAGAAAACAGATCAGCATCAGCATGATGTGATATTTTGCAGTGTTTATTTTTATTTTATTTTTATTTATTCATGAGTCTAACAGCCTCAGGGTAGAAGCTGTTCCTCAGTCTAGTGGTTCTACATTTGATGCTCCTCAACCTCCGTCCTGAGGGGAGTGGGGCAAAGATGATGTTGAAGAACAAACTGATAAGTTGCAAGAAAAGAATGTAAATATTTCATTCATGAAACTACAAAACTGATGTTGTGTTTGACTGAGTTTTACTAAATTTAATCAGAATGAACGGTACATTATTTGATTTAACTAAATGTTTCATTTTATTATTTACATGTGCATGGAAAGTAGTTTTCATGCAGAAATTGTGAATTTAAGTAAATATTTACTTTATAGCTCTCACATTACAACGCACTTTACATTTAATAAAATACATAAAACACAAACGTAATTAATTTAAAAATATTAAAATGTGTGAAAATTAGACCTTAACAGTCTGGATGGAGCAGGTTTTATGAGGAGACGTACCTAAAATGTCTTCAGCACAATAAGTTCCCTGTCCTTAATGTTTGAGATTAAAAAACTCAAATTGTGGATGTTTGCTTCTGTTTTTCACTTTAAAACCAGTCAGCTCTGCCCCAGCAGAGTCCCAGACCTGAACCTGAATCGGGTTTTAATTAGTCCATTTGTTCTGGGACAGATGAAGAGGGTCCTCACCTCCGAAACAAAACAAAGCCACGGGCTGTTAGGACTAGCGACAGACGCTAACAGGAGTAAATCTCTGAGAGACAAAGCTATTAGACAGAGTCGGTGCAGGAGGGGGGCTGCCGGATCAACAGGCTCTTTGCATGGATCAGGCAGGATCATGTGGTCTTTACCCGTACGGATCAAGAAAAGTAATTTTCACTAACAGGCTAGAAGAAAACTTCAAATTAAGAGACTGTTGTCCCTCACTGAGCTAACCCTGACCAAATGTTCTTGATTTCATGTGTACAGCACTTTGTTGCAGCTGTGGTTGTTTTAAATGGCTTTATAAATAAAGTGTTATTATAATTACATAATTTTTAAGCCGATGTACAAAGTTTGCAGTAGTTTCTGCCAGTTTCCGCCAGTTTTCGGCAGTGCCCACGAGGTTAGCCTTAGCCAGTTAGCTCCAGCCTCGTAGCTCCAGCCTTGACAGCCGGCTTTGTCCGATCAGAGGTTCCTGCGCTCGGATACATGATCTGGAGCTGAACTGTGGTTTTGTGGAGGAACGGATGGACGAAGCAAAACGACACTGTTGACCGCGTGAAGAGCAGACAGCAGCGAGCCGGACCGGAGTAGCAATGAGCTAACATTCTAACAAGCCTTGCTGTAGGATGCACGGTTGGATGCTAACGCCCCATCGGGGGACACGGAGCAGATGGGCGGCGGCCGGGAGCTCGCCTCCATGTCCGCCTGGCAGCCTAAGATGTTGTCTGGACACCGAGCTAACATGCGAAAACGTGGACAAACAGCTGCAGCAGCGTTGGAGGGGCTAACATGCTAACGGGTGCTGCCAGAGCCATATAAAGTGAGAGTTGCGACACTTCCATAGAGTTCCGTTGTAAGAATGGAATGCGGAAGTCACGTGGGTCATGGAGGGGGCGATTTGTTCCATGGCTCTGGTTACAGTCTGACGCTGCCTGCGGTAGCGCTCCGTCGCCGCCAGAGTGCGCAGCTCCACAAGGTTTCCATAGCCGTAGTTTGGAACGATTGACCGCCTGTCGGCGAGATCAAAGCGTGTCGGAACTCTCTATATATATGGCTCTGGGTGCTGCTAATGGCGGGGCTAGCATGCTAACGCGGAGCAGCTTGTTTTGGATGGACGCTGCGGAGAAACGGCTTTCAGTAAGTTATTAACTCTTTTTCTGGCTACAAATGTATGAAGTTAACATGCTAACAGTCCTTCCTGTAAACAGTTTGGACCGCGTGAAGCAGCTCGAAGTTGAGGAGCTCGGACGTGCAAGAGCTAACATGCTAACAGATGAGACAAGCTTGACCAGCTCAAAGTAAGAAATTAATTTTTTATTTTTAGCCCTGGACTGTAAGTGTTTTTTGATAATTATGTAGCTGTGTTAGGATAGGCGAAGTGCTTGGTAACTTGGTAACTGTTCATTAACCTACATGTACGTGTATCAGTGGCGGCTCGTGTGGTTCCGACTTACGAATTTTCAACTTACGAATGGTGCGTAGGAACGGAACTCGTTCGTAAGTCGGGGACCACCTGTATATTAATACTAGAAACATTACAAGGAGTAAAACATACTCACTTTCACTTCATGCTTTATTTCTTCAAAGTAGGATACATAATTTTTCTGCAATTTGTAAAAAAAAAAAACGTAAGAATGCATAGTTTATTGTTTTAGTTTTTAGAAACTGGGAAAAAACTATATTGTTTTTTTCCTTCTTTACAAGAATTTTGTTTTTTATTTTGTCTTAGAATGTAAAATTATCAATAAAATATTAAAAATGATTAGATATTTTTAGTTTTATAAAATCACCCCTACTGTCCAGAAAATGTCCTCCAACAAACTTAAGTGGTCCGTGGGCCACCAGTTGAGAATCTCAGTTTTAGCAGGTAATGTGGCTCCGGACACTTTAAATTTAGTGAACAAAGTGGCAGAAATGGCTCTTTTGATAGTAAAGGTTGCAGACCCCTGGGCAAGAAGAAAACTTCAAATTAGGAGATCGTTGTCCCTCATTGAGTTAACCCTGACCGATGGAGGGGGGGCTTCGTGCCTGTATTATTAATTCAAGCACGTGGGGGGTGGGTGTTACCTGTACACCTGTTTGACACAGAACTAGGACACGTGCAGTTACATCCTTTACAAACGTCCACCATCCGTCCTCAACTTCAAACTTAGCACTTTGAGATTTTTATTAATGAAAAGTGCGGTATAAATTCAAAAAGGCGTTCAATACAAGATCAACTTTATTTGTGGTATAAATTTTGCGGTATAAATTGAATTCATTATTATTATTATTATTATTATTACAAACTGAATTCAAACAGGAGGTAAATAAACGAGACGACGAGTTAAACTGTCAGCAGTTCGTAAACCTGGCGGGCACTAGGACCACGCGGTCACTTCAGTCAAGTTGTTGTGAAGGCAGCTCCCTGCAGCCTCTGCAGCTACGTGCTGCGAGGAAGAGTCGGCCGTTTGAATCTCGTGGTAATCCGTCTGAGCTGAGAGGAAAAGAACCAATCAAACTGAGGTGGAGGTGGAAAAAAGGACCATTAGCCAACCTAAATAAACGTTTTTCTAAATGATAAGATCTTTTAAAGTTAATTTAATATTTACAGTACATATAAATATTTTGACAAAAGCAAACCAAAAAAACTGGCTTTTCTTTTATTGTTGAAGATGAAATTTTGCTTGAAGTTGTCCCTGAAACGAATCAAACAGGCGGGATGCCGGTCGGTTGAGTTTGTGGAGAATGTTTTTGAAAATATGGCCGTGTGTTTTGGATCCAGAATCCCGAGTGTCTCGTTACACCCCTGATTAAAAACCCACCCTGCCTTTTCTGGTCATTTTGTCAGAGTGGAGCACTGAGCTCTTCATCGGAGCTGTTCGGGGGGGGGAACCGAGCCCTTCGCCCCCTCGATGCGCCTTCTTCTGTCACAAAGGTGGACAGGTAGCCGTCCACTCGCCTGCAGCGTCTCTCCTCGTCCTACGATCATCAAAAGCAGCAGCTGCTCTTTGAACCACCTCCTGCTGCATTGTCCTGCAGCCGGCGGAGGGGGAGGAGTCTGTCTGCGGCGCCCCAAACCACTGAAACCCGAGCAAGACGAGAGAAACCCCACGACCTCCAGGGACAGGAAAACCTGCCACACTTAACTTTTACTTGTAATTTAAGCTCCGGGGCCACTTACAGCTGAAACTCAGCCGACAGGTGTTCAGTGTAAAGCAGCTAAAAGTTTTAAAATGATCAATAACGTTGTCCAAAGGATCCAGTTCAGTGAACGAGACTACGTCCTCCAATTAGTGGTCTCTGTCTCTAAGAGCAGCTCTGCCTTCTGATTGGTCAGCAGGGGATGTTTCAAACATCTGAACATCTGGCGGGCGTCCCAGGTTTTACACAAACAATTCTACAGAAACGTAAGAACGAACTCGTTTGAAAGCTGCGTCGTCCGACCAACACGCACATCTAGAACGTTTTGAGGAATCATTTCTCGTATTTAATAGAAGTTAAATCAAATACTTTCAGCAGATAATTATTAATGTTGTGACAACAAAAATAAAAAATAAACTTTAGGAGCTCGTTGTAATAATAGACTCAAAAATGTAAAGTAAAAGAGCCAGAAGAAATTAAAGCAGAAAGGCCTACAAAAGTAGAATTCAGAAAGACAAATGATGCTGATGAAGGTTAAAACAGGGTGCAGGAAAAAAGCGATTTTTAAAAAAGAATCTAGATTCTTAGTCCTGGCGATTCAGAATTGATTCTAAAAGCCCCAAAATCAATTTTTTTTTTTTTTACATTAAAACCCAAAAGATAAAGAAAATAAAACCATATCTCATAGTATATGAAAGAATACATAAAATGAAAGGTGGCAGAAAGAAGAAGAAATCTTATTTTATCTGCCCCTTTTTTCAAAAACAAAACAAGTTCAAACAATCAATTCAAACAATAATCTATAAGTAACAGAGCAAAAAGCTAATACTGGTTATTTAAGTTACAGAATTTAATGCATTCCTGTATTATTTGTTCCTATTTTTGGTATAAATAACAAACAATGCAAAAAATTTGATACAGTACAGAACCTAAAATTATTGTTTTCAATAAATGTTCTATTTGTTTACATTGTTTAATGTTTTCAGTTTAAAATTATTGTTTTAAATAAATGTTCAATTTGTTTACATTGTTGTTTATTCTTTTCAGCTTGTCAGTTATAAAACTGAAACTAAATTTATGACCATTTTAATAGAAAAATCGTCTCTGAATCAAAAATAGTTTCTGAATCGAAAAATCGATTTTGAATTGAATCGTAACACCAAAAATAATCGGAATCAAATCGATTCTCCAGACACAGAGAGATTTGCACCCCTAGTTAAAACCAGTCACAGGTATAAAAAGATGATGTTAGAGTTAGAACAATCATTACTGTAGTTACTCGCTACTTCACGGTTCAATTTTCGCAGACTCGCTCTTTCGTGTTTTTTCAACGATTGTCAACATTAACATTACACACATGATTGGGACGGTACGAGATAAGAAGTTAATTTAAAAAAAATATTGTGGACAGGCGCCACCATTTTGCAGTTTTCTTTAAATAAGCTTATACAGGTAGTCCCCGATTTACGAGCGCTCTGATCTACGAGGTTCCGGACTTACGAGCTGGCGAATTATTGGAAAAAACGCAAAAAATACTGAGTTTTCCTGTGTTTTTTCACCACAGTTCGTTAGCTAAACATGTGGACACACGTTTCCGATCATTTTTATGCACTCATAAGCAGTTTTTCGATGAAAAACGAGTGTTTGTAGTCGCGCTAGCAAAACCGTTCCAATTTACGAGCGAATTTCCGGACTTACGAGAAGCGTGGCGGCCGTTCCAAATTACGAGATTTCCGGTTTACGAGCGCCTCGTTGTAACGGATCTCGCTCGTAAATCGGGGACTACCTGTACAGTACTGTATCGCCAACCAAAAGAACTACATTACCCAGAAGCCAACACTGCTTCCGACTGCCGCTTTCTGCCGAAATGGAGAGGAAGTTTTGGTCCGATCCGAACCAAAAGTTTGGTCCTTCATTGTGATTTTGGCGCTCGGTGACTGCAGAGAGCCAATCAGAACTGGATCAGAACCGGACCAGAACTACTTCCAGCCTCTTCGGTCAACCTGAGCACTGCTTGCCGGCCCAGGGAGCCTCTCGAGCGGGGAGGCGTTGCTTGGAGGGCCGGTGTCTTCTCCGGAGCTCACCCGGACTTTTTTCATCCGGATCTCTCTTGATCATTTGGACTCGATCTGGGATCATTGTGTGGTTTTGTGCTGGCTCTCCGAAGGTCCAGCTCTCTCCAAACGCGTTTTGCTGCTCAACAGCTGCAGAGGGATGATCAGAACTGGACTAAAGCTGGTGAGAACTCCCAACATAACATTTTGCAGTAGCTACTGTGCAGTACATGTTGTTAAAATGACGTAGGTTTAAGAGTTCAGAACATTGCAAGAGTGTGGGAAGAGTTTAGAAAGCCTTACAATTTATATAAATACTAAAATAAATATAACATTTCTACTTTGCGGTTTTTCACCTATAGGGTGGGGTGGGGGGGTGGATATAACCGCTGTGATAATCGAGGGGCTACTGTAATTCTAATACTGAATCTGGTTCTCTTGATCAGAAGAAATTAAAACGCTTTCAACACTAGCTGATCTGTGTTTGGTCGTTATATTTATTATCTACAATGTTTGTATGTCAATTTTCTGTACTTCCTTGTTGTTTGTTGCCTGTTGTTTGTTTGTTTGTTTGTACAGCACTTTGGTTGGCCTTGTCGCCGTTTAAAGTGCTTTATAAATAAAATGGTATGGTATGGAAAGATTCTGCAGGATGATGAGCTGCAGCGGCCTGCACGTCGAACAAACTGACATCTTCTTCTTCTCCTGTAGCTCTGCAGGACATGCGTCCAGCTCGGCCCCCAGCAGCACGTCTTCAGGCCGCTCTGCAGCCACACAGGAAGTCTTTGTTCCAGCTGTGAGCCGCTGAGAGCGGCGACTACCGGTAAATCCACCCAAACTGCTCCGATTGTTAGCTGGCATCGAAGGTGACCGTTACATTTACACATACTTCATGCTGTGAAAGGGAAAAATACAAAACATGTTGCACTTCAGGTGATGAATGGGTTAAAAATAGCTTTTTAAATGTTCATAGTGTTTAAAGCTCGACTTCAAAGCCCTTGATCGTTTTACTGACGTCGCACTGAGCTGGACTCGGCTTCGATTTGTACAAACTTCATTGTTAGAGGTGTTTAAAAGTCTTTATGTTTTAAACTTCTTATATTTTATCATTTTAAACTTTACTTTCCTAGTTCATCAAGTGTTCTGAGTTTCACATGGTTTATTGTGACCTGACCTCGTTCCTGTTTTTACTAGGTGCACAAAGCTGATTATCAAAACTTATCATGCCTGCACGATAAACATTAGTTTTCCCAGAACATTTCATTTCATTTCATTTATTCATTTGTATAGCACTAAAGTGCTTAACAAAAAACAGTGGAGTACGGTACTTAAAAAGACAACAAATTAAAAATCAAGAAAAACACAACATAATAGCAAAAATAAAACCAGAAAAGTCACCACATATTTAATTACTAAAAGCCAGTGGGAATAAAAAAGTCTTAAGCTTCGATTTAAAAGGGCCAAGTTCAGTAGTCTGACGTAGCTCAAGCGGGAGTGTATTCCAGAGTCAAGGTGCGGCTGCAGAAAAGGTATGGTCACCCCAACGTTTATTTTTTGTCCGTGGAACAGAGAGCAGGAGACGTGCCCGAGAACAGACAAAACACGAAATGTTCAGCTCCAGTTTATCGCCTGAGAAGATGTGATGAAACTGTGTGTTTTGACCTTGCTGATCAATGTTTTCTGTGTCACTCGCTTGAATAATAGACGGACCCAAATCTTAGAAAGTTGGAGTTCATTCTGATCTAGTCAGGGTGAATTTCCCTCTTTGCAAAGAGTCACTCAAAATCTCACGCTGTTGTCTTGTGTGAATTATTTCTTTAAAGGTTCAGGTGTAAAAACCTATCATTCATAAATGACAGTTTTTGGAAAAGCGTGTTGGGATTTTTCATTGCTGCCACCAGCATCATTTGTAAAGAGCTGTGCAGTGATGTCATCACGCTGACGGTTCGTCACAGAGCGTCGCGGAGCGTGAGACAACAAACCTGCAGATTTCACGGGAACTTGCTGCGAAGCACGAGGGATCAACAGACAGGACATCATGTGAACCTTTTACGTAAGACGAACTCCACGAACAAAGAACAAAGTCGGTGTTGTGCATGAGAATATTCCAAGAAAAAACACGATTGGAACTTGAACCCACTGCAAAGATTTTGCTTTTGAGTTATCGATACAATCTCTGATTATTTGCTACAAACGTATCTGCCTGTTCCTGTGGAGCTCCAGATGTTAGTCACGAGTCGGACTGTGGAAATGAAAACTGTTGATTTATTCCAGTGTGAGCATCTGGAGCAGTAAACTGTGGTTAGAATGAGCATCAGAGCAGATGGAGGTGAACCTGAGGAGACACCATCTTCTTGGTTCCTTCAAAACACTTCAGAGGTCAAGAGCTGACCCCTGGAAACGGCTGAACTTCTCAAACCTTCCTCAGAGCCGCTCTGACTCCTGCTCCAAACCCTCTGTTTGGACAACAAGCAGAACAAAGACGCAACGCAGAACCGGAGCGGCTTCTTGAGCTGATCCCAGATCCTTTGTAGGACAAGTCCTGTCCATGTGGGAGCAGGTGAGGGAAAGATCTGAGTCAAGTTCACTTCGAGTTTTGTTTCAGGACGATGACTAACTCAGAAAAGAACAGACAAACCTTCATTTTTATTTCATCTAAATATTAAAGTTGGAAGAAACCCTGTTTTAATAACACATCTTGATTTAACACATTAAAACAGAGTAAACTGAATTAAACATGAAATCAGACCACCTGCTGCCTGCAGCTAAACGGAGGCGCATTCTTCAGATTAAAAACATTTTACTCCCAGCAATAAGACAAAAGTAGATGCTATTCTAATTAGAATGAACAAGCAGTACGCAGATAATGTTTATGTTGTTTCCTTATTTAAAAATAAAAAATAAATGTCACATTTTTGTCATCTGTGTATGTTTCCCATACTTGACAGACGAAATTGGTCTCTGCATTTAACCCAACCACCACCAGGTGGTGCAGTGAGCAGCCGTAGTCAGCGCCCGGGGAGCTGGGGAAAATAGATGTGCACTCATAGACACCCCAAGGTGTGCCGTGGCCGGGGTTCGAACCTGGGTCCTTCGGATCCCAAGTCCGATTCCCCTGCCACTACACCATCTTGGCCCCACTAGATCAGCTGATCAGGTGAACATGTGTTTTGTCAGGAGCCAAAGAATCTTTGTTTTGTATCTGGTTGAATTTTGATCTTTTGCAAGTTAATGTCAGTAAGAATGAACTCTGCAGGTTCTGCTTCATCAGGTGAAGTGGTGTAAACATTCATAACTTACCTGGCCGTAGTCTGTGGCAAAGACAACAACTCCCCCGGAACAAGAAGAGACGGAGCTGGGCAGGTACTGCTCCTCCTCCCGTAACCAAACCCGATCACCCTGAGGACAAACACGTTTGTTAGAATCAGTCTGATCTCCAGCTGGAGTTTCATAAATCAACACTGAGAGCTTTACTAAAGTTCAAACAACGACGTTTCCTTATGTCTGTGAAGCTCTATTGGAGTGAAGATCTACTGGTGTGAAGCTCTACTGGTGTGAAGCTCTACTGGTGTGAAGCTCTACTGGAGTGAAGCTCTACTGGAGTGAAGCTCTACTGGAGTGAAGCTCTAATGGTGTGAAGCTCTACTGGTGTGAAGCTCTACTGGAGTGAAGCTCTACTGGAGTAAAGCTTTACTGGTGTGAAGCTCTACTGGAGTGAAGCTCTACTGGAGTGAAGCTCTAATGGAGTGAAGCTCTACTGGAGTGAAGCTCTACTGGAGTGAAGCTCTACTGGTGTGAAGCTCTACTGGAGTGAAGCTCTAATGGTGTGAAGCTCTACTGGTGTGAAGCTTTACTGGTGTGAAGCTCTACTGGTGTGAAGCTCTACTGGAGTGAAGCTCTACTGGAGTGAAGCTCTAATGGTGTGAAGCTCTACTGGAGTGAAGCTCTAATGGTGTGAAGCTCTACTGGAGTGAAGCTCTACTGGAGTGAAGCTCTACTGGAGTGAAGCTCTACTGGAGTGAAGCTCTAATGGTGTGAAGCTCTACTGGTCGGTTTCCTCAGACAACATGCAGACACTCGATCTGAGCTGGTCATGGTGTCACTGAGGTCCTGACCTCCATCCAGGAGGAGGCTCCACACAAAGTCACACGTGTTGAGTTTCAGACTCCCTGCTACCTGCAGCCCCCCAGGAGGCCAGTAAACCTGCAAGTTTATGAAGCTTCTCAGACCCACCGCAGAGCAGAGGCTGGAAACTCTCTGCTGCAGCTTCTGCAGCTGCAGGCTAACATCTGGACATTCCGGCACTGGAACACAGCTGCTCTTTAATGTTTGTGGGTGAATTATCAGCTCATTTGAAGGGTCTGAAAACACCATGAGTGTGAGAACAGATCACGAGTCTGAGAACAGATCATGAGTGTGAGAACAGATCATGAGTGTGAGAACAGATCATGAGTGTGAGAACAGATCATGAGTCTGAGAACAGATCATGAGTCTGAGAACAGATCATGAGTCTGAGAACAGATCATGAGTGTGAGAACAGATCATGAGTCTGAGAACAGATCATGAGTCTGAGAACAGATCACAAGTCTGAGAACAGATCATGAGTCTGAGAACAGATCATGAGTCTGAGAACAGATCATGAGTCTGAGAACAGATCATGAGTCTGAGAACAGATCATGAGTCTGAGAACAGATCATGAGTCTGAGAACAGATCATGAGTGTGAGAACAGATCATGAGTCTGAGAACAGATCATGAGTCTGATAACAGATCACAAGTCTGAGAACAGATCACTAGTGTGAGAACAGATCAGGAGTCTGAGAACAGATCACTAGTGTGAGAACAGATCACGAGTCTGACAACAGATCACAAGTCTGAGAACAGATCACAAGTCTTGAGAACAGATCACGAGTCTGAGAACAGATCACGAGTCTGAGAACAGATCACTAGTGTGAGAACAAATCATTAGTGTGAGAACAGATCACAAGTCTGAGAACAGATCACGAGTGTGAGAACAGATAAAGTGTGAGAAAAGATCACGAGTGTGAGAACAGATCACAAGTCTGAGAACAGATCACTAGTGTGAGAACAGATCAGGAGTCTGAGAACAGATCACTAGTGTGAGAACAGATCAGGAGTCTGAGAACAGATCACAAGTCTGAGAACAGATCACAAGTCTTGAGAACAGATCACGAGTCTGAGAACAGATCATGAGTCTGAGAACAGATCACTAGTGTGAGAACAAATCATTAGTGTGAGAACAGATCACAAGTCTGAGAACAGATCACGAGTGTGAGAACAGATAAAGTGTGAGAAAAGATCACGAGTGTGAGAACAGATCATGAGTGTGAGAACAGATCAAGAGTGTGAGAACAGATCAAGAGTGTGAGAACAGATCAAGAGTGTGAGAACAGATCATGAGTGTGAGAACAGATCATGAGTGTGAGAACAGATCAAGAGTGTGAGAACAGATCAAGAGTGTGAGAACAGATCAAGAGTGTGAGAACAGATCATGAGTCTGAGAACAGATCATGAGTCTGAGAACAGATCACAAGTCTGAGAACAGATCACTAGTGTGAGAACAGATCAGGAGTCTGAGAACAGATCACTAGTGTGAGAACAGATCACGAGTCTGACAACAGATCACAAGTCTGAGAACAGATCACAAGTCTTGAGAACAGATCACGAGTCTGAGAACAGATCACGAGTCTGAGAACAGATCACTAGTGTGAGAACAAATCATTAGTGTGAGAACAGATCACAAGTCTGAGAACAGATCACGAGTGTGAGAACAGATAAAGTGTGAGAAAAGATCACGAGTGTGAGAACAGATCATGAGTGTGAGAACAGATCAAGAGTGTGAGAACAGATCATGAGTGTGAGAACAGATCATGAGTGTGAGAACAGATCATGAGTGTGAGAACAGATCATGAGTGTGAGAACAGATCAAGAGTGTGAGAACAGATCAAGAGTGTGAGAACAGATCAAGAGTGTGAGAACAGATCAAGAGTGTGAGAACAGATCAAGAGTGTGAGAACAGATCAAGAGTGTGAGAACAGATCAAGAGTGTGAGAACAGATCAAGAGTGTGAGAACAGATCAAGAGTGTGAGAACAGATCAAGAGTGTGAGAACAGATCATGAGTGTGAGAACAGATCAAGAGTGTGAGAACAGATCAAGAGTGTGAGAACAGATCATGAGTCTGAGAACAGATCATGAGTCTGAGAACAGATCACAAGTCTGAGAACAGATAACTAGTGTGAGAACAGATCAGGAGTCTGAGAACAGATCACTAGTGTGAGAACAAATCATTAGTGTGAGAACAGATCACAAGTCTGAGAACAGATCACGAGTGTGAGAACAGATAAAGTGTGAGAAAAGATCACGAGTGTGAGAACAGATCACAAGTCTGAGAACAGATCACTAGTGTGAGAACAAATCAGGAGTCTGAGAACAGATCACTAGTGTGAGAACAGATCACGAGTCTGACAACAGATCACAAGTCTGAGAACAGATCACAAGTCTTGAGAACAGATCACGAGTCTGAGAACAGATCACGAGTCTGAGAACAGATCACTAGTGTGAGAACAAATCATTAGTGTGAAAACAGATCACAAGTCTGAGAACAGATCACGAGTGTGAGAACAGATAAAGTGTGAGAAAAGATCACGAGTGTGAGAACAGATCATGAGTGTGAGAACAGATCAAGAGTGTGAGAACAGATCATGAGTGTGAGAACAGATCATGAGTGTGAGAACAGATCATGAGTGTGAGAACAGATCAAGAGTGTGAGAACAGATCAAGAGTGTGAGAACAGATCAAGAGTGTGAGAACAGATCAAGAGTGTGAGAACAGATCAAGAGTGTGAGAACAGATCAAGAGTGTGAGAACAGATCAAGAGTGTGAGAACAGATCAAGAGTGTGAGAACAGATCAAGAGTGTGAGAACAGATCAAGAGTGTGAGAACAGATCAAGAGTGTGAGAACAGATCAAGAGTGTGAGAACAGATCATGAGTCTGAGAACAGATCATGAGTCTGAGAACAGATCACAAGTCTGAGAACAGATCACTAGTGTGAGAACAGATCAGGAGTCTGAGAACAGATCACTAGTGTGAGAACAGATCACGAGTCTGACAACAGATCACAAGTCTGAGAACAGATCACAAGTCTTGAGAACAGATCACGAGTCTGAGAACAGATCACGAGTCTGAGAACAGATCACTAGTGTGAGAACAAATCATTAGTGTGAGAACAGATCACAAGTCTGAGAACAGATCACGAGTGTGAGAACAGATAAAGTGTGAGAAAAGATCACGAGTGTGAGAACAGATCATGAGTGTGAGAACAGATCAAGAGTGTGAGAACAGATCATGAGTGTGAGAACAGATCATGAGTGTGAGAACAGATCATGAGTGTGAGAACAGATCATGAGTGTGAGAACAGATCAAGAGTGTGAGAACAGATCAAGAGTGTGAGAACAGATCATGAGTGTGAGAACAGATCATGAGTGTGAGAACAGATCATGAGTGTGAGAACAGATCAAGAGTGTGAGAACAGATCATGAGTGTGAGAACAGAGGCAGTATTACACTTTTATTATTTCATTTTATGAATATGTTTATTAAATGCTAGTGTTTAGTGTTGGTGAAACTTTTTATACTTTCATACTACTATGCAAAAACTACTATGCAAAAACTCAGGACAGTATTACACTTTTGTTATTTCATTTTATGCTGATGTTTATTAAATGTCAAAGTCAAAGTCAACTTTATTGTCAGAACTGCAATATGTACAGGACATACACAGGACCAAAATTGCGTTTCTCTCAGTCCCTCGGTGCAACAGTAAACATCTAAACACTAAACACTAAAACATTTAATACACATAAGCATAAAATAGTAAACACCCAGTGGACCGAAGGCATTACAGGATGTTTTATTGTGAAAGGTCCAGAGGACCGGATGCTGTATTGGATATATAAGGCGGTGTTGGGTGCTTCCCGCCAGTTTAGTAGGAGTTGATTAAAAGTGAAGTTCTGCAGCCTGTCTCCTGTGTCGTCTCTTCACCACCTCCTACACTGGTTTTTTAGTGTTTTAGTGTTTAAATGTTTACTGTTGCACCGAGGGACAGAGAGAAATGCAATTTTTATCCTGTGTATGTCCTGTACATATTGCAGTTCTGACAATAAAGTTGACTTTGACTTTGACTTGAAGTGGCAACATGTGCTGCTGTTCATTAGCATGACATGCTAAAGCTAATGGTGCTGGGTTTTTAGTTTAACCTCCCACTCCCCCCACCACCTTTCTCAAACAACCTTTGACCTGTAAGTACTCTTTGGGACGAGGGGGAGCCCGGTTGGACCAAAGTGGAGCTTGGAGGAGGTGGGGGGACGGTTTGTTGTCCCCCCACCTCCTCTGTGCAGAGGGAAGCGGCACCATGAAAGGATCTCCTGGGGAGAAATAAACGTGACACTCGGAGCAGGAGCTGCTCGTTTTGCTGACATCATCACAGGAACTCTGAAAGAGAAACTCAACTTTGCTTTTTGTTCACAAAGTGGAAGAGAAAAGTTGTTTTGTTGCAACATTTCCAGCCTTTCATTGTTTGTTTGTTTTATTGTGACGCCCCAGGGACAGACAGGAAGTAAAGGCCTGGCGTTTCATGAATGAATGCATGTCGCCTGCTGCAGACTTTCAGAATAAAATCAGCTTCTTTCAGCGTTTGGTCAAACCTTGAATTTTTTTTTGTTTTTTGCGTGAGCTCATGCAATACAAAGAGACAGCATGCTCTGAATGTGTGTTGTGAATGACTCTCAGCAACTACCACATCAAAATTTCCCTCAGAAAACTGACGGAGGCCAGTTGAATGTGGAAGGTGTTTGTCTTCACTGAACGGCCAACTTTACATAAGGTTAAACTCTCATTATTTAACTTTAAATAAGGTTAAAATCTTATTATTTAACTTTAAATAAGGTTAAACTCTCATTATTAAACTTTAAATAAGGTTAAACTCTCATTATTTAACTTTAAATAAGGTTAAACTCTTATTATTTAACTTTAAATAAGGTTAAACTCATTATTAAACTTTAAATAAGGTTAAACTCTTATTATTAAACTTTAAATGAGGTTAAACTCTTGTCATTTAACTTTAAAGGTTCAGTATGTAATTTCTGGAACACGCTGGAACTTAGGAACATTTTGAACAGACACGTTTCTGGTCCCTCCCCCTCAGAGCCATATATGGCTGTTAACCTTTGCTCTGCTGAAATTCAAATTCAAGCTCTGTTTTTATTGGCTGGTTAACGGCGGGTCACTGTGGCTTTTTAGAAATGCTTTTAGAGAAGCAAGGGGACAATAGTTTTTTTCAGAGATTACTTGTCTAAAATCAGTATGTCAGGAGGTAGTGACAGAGTGAAGAAATATGTTAAAAATATATTGTTAGAAAAGTTACATACAGCTCCTTTAAATAAGGTTTAACTTTAAATAAGGTTAAACTCTTATTATTTAACTTTAAATAAGGTTAAACTTATTATTTAATTTTAAATAAGGTTAAACTCTTACTATTTAACTTTAAATAAGGTTAAACACTTATTATTTAATTTTGAATAAGGTTAAACACTTATTATTTAACTTTAAATAAGGTTAAAATATTATTTAACTGCAAATAAGGCTAAAATCTTACTTAACTCTCATCTCAGATAAATAAGCGATAAAAAGAAGCATAGATGCTGAACCTCAGGGCCCTAAAAAACAAAATTTTATTTTGAAATTCTTCTTGATGCCTCTCCAAGTTCAAGTTCCCTTTATTGGGTCCCCAAGGGCAATTAATCTCATACATACAGGCTCATGCATACAGGCTAGCCTGTATAAATAAAGGTAGAATGAATGAATGAATGAATGAATGAATGAATGAATGAATGAATGAATGAATGAATGAATGAATGAATCTACAAAAGGTAGAGGTGGTGAGACAGCCAGCACATTCATACAGCTATAAAACAGAATAAAAAGTACCATCAAAACAAAATACATAAAAACATTACTAAAAAGGTACAACATAATAAAAGCAAACTATTCATCCTTAAAAACATGAAGTTAAGATTTCCAAGATAAAAATATGTAAAAGGAGATAAGTCTTAAAACCTAGTTTTTGTTTAAAAATCCAATAGCTGAGGGGATGAAGGAGTTTTTTAATCTGTTCGTTCTACATTTAGGTAGGCCATATCTTCTGCCTGAAGGCAGAAGATTGAACTGAGCATGTAGAGGATGAGTGGGATCTGCCAAGATTTTTTTAGCTTTTGATATAGATCTTGATTTAAATAGATCCATGATGTTGTTCATTTGAGTCCCTATTATTTTCCCGCATTCTTTGATGACACCCTGACTTGTCGTTTACGGTTGTTCTCCTTCTGTTCAGCATTAAATGATTTATAGACTTTTTTTAGTTATGCAAAATGTTTGGTCATTTATCTTCACAGAAATCTGGACATATGAAATTTGTACAGATTAATAAGTAAAGGAACAACACAAGCTGTTGGAGCAGTTTCTAAATGAAAACACAAATTTAAAAAAGGCTCTAAAGTTGTTTGATTCT
Source organism: Garcialebias charrua (assembly GCA_038048925.1). NCBI lineage: Eukaryota > Metazoa > Chordata > Actinopteri > Cyprinodontiformes > Rivulidae > Garcialebias > Garcialebias charrua. Next base: position 59,837 of record JBBPBX010003119.1, on the reverse strand, counting down.
CTGAAAAGGAGCAGAAACACTAAATGTGAGCAGAGGAATCTGACATCACTGAAATCTGCATGAAAAAGATTTCCCTCCTCCCATCGGCACACTTTTTTAGAACCCCCCCCAACACACACGTGCACATGTGCACACGCTCGGTGGTCATTATGAGCCGCCCCCCCCGTGTGTGAGCAGAGACACAAGCATGGAGTCAGAAACTGTAAACTTCAGGCTCCCAGCCAAAAGTCCACGCTTCACCTCCTCTTTGCTCTCAGCTGATTGAACTCAAACATCAAAGTTCTGGTTTGTAGCCGGTGATGGACCAGAAGAACCAAGAAACTCAGTTAATGACTGAAAACATGGAAAAAAACTCCAAACAGTTCAAGACAAAAACAACTGAAGACGTTTCTCTTCTCATTTCAAAGAACAGAGAGTGTGGGGTTCGAGTTATAAAGCTGCAGATTGCCCTCTCACTCCTCACAGTAGGGGTTCGTTAGGGTCTTTGTTAGTCTGACTCACAGAGGAGCCCTCTGATCACATGCATGAAATTCCTGATAGGACTCAGGCCTAATGTAAAACTGAGACCTCCTCCTCCTCCTCTGTTTAAAGATGGCTTCTCTTGTTTTACATACAGTAAATAGCTTCCTTCAACCCCCCGAAACATCCGTTTTTGTCTTTAACTTTTTTGAATTCACCAAGTCCTGGATGACTGAGAAACTTCACCAGCAGGACAAAAGTTACATTTGACATGGCCTGCTGACAGATCTGTTTATTTAAAAAGGACAATGTGTGCGGATTTAGTCGACTTTTATCTGGTAGTTTAACAACACATGGAAAGATGCAAAGAAAGAAAAACTGACAAACACATAAATGCAAGAATGCGTTAAACAGTTGAATTATAGCTGAATATTTAAAGAATGTGAAGAGCATATTTAAAAAAGCTGAAGAATACGTTGCTTTGGTGAAAACAGGGGCTGACAAACGGTCAATATTTCTTGAAAAACACATAAATTGAGCTTGATTTTTAAATGTTATAATTATTTAAATAGAAATATATGTACCTTTTTTCCACAGAAAACTTTCTTTGAAACTCAGAACAAACAAATTAATTAAAGACAAAAAAGAAAATAATTTAAAACCATTAGCGCTCAATTCCAATCAGACCATCAGTCCAGCTGAAGGAGGGTCCAGATGTTGCATCAAAA
>JBBPBX010003119.1:39292-58591 GCA_038048925.1 Garcialebias charrua | reverse complement strand
GTTATCGTTCATGCAACGTTACGTCTCTCAGAACGTGTCATGGTCATGAAACGACGTCAGGAAATGTTTTGACTTCATTCAAACTGCATGTTTTGGTTTCTCTGTGATGTCACACGTCAAATCACAAAAACAGATGTTATGTTCTAAAGAGGAAAACAGCCGGCGAGGCCAAAGGTAAAACTGAATTTAGTTCAAGCAGGAACGACCTCTGGAAATGTTTTCTGAATATTTATCAGGGCAAATAAACAAACAATTTGTTTACATGGATCCACTGTAGTTTTTATGCCAGGCAGGGTTGCCAGATAAGAAAGGATGAACTATTGTACTACCACTTTAAATTTTTTGTATTTTGACGAATTATTATTATTAGAACTTTATTTATTCAGGTTTTTCCATTGAGCCTCAGAAGAACTAAATCCTCAAGTACTGAGTGAGAGGGTTGTTGTTTGGTGAACATGTGCACAGAAAATGAGGGGTGCACATATTTATGTTTATCTGGCAACCCTGAAGCCAGGCTCAGCTGCATGCATCAAGCATGCAGTGACATCCAAACAGGTGAACACAGGCATTCCTTTGGACCGAGGATGTTGTTGGTTTGCTCCTCCATGCTGAAAGCAGCACTAAAACCACTCTGCTCTGTCCAGATGCATGCTCACTGACTGCTCTGTCCAGATGCATGCTCACTGACTGCTCTGTCCAGATGCATGCTCACTGACTGCTCTGTCCAGATGCATGCTCACTGACTGCTCTGTCCAGATGCATGCTCACTGACTGCTCTGTCCAGATGCATGCTCACTGACTGCTCTGTCCAGATGCATGCTCACTGACTGCTCTGTCCAGATGCATGCTCACTGACTGCTCTGTCCAGATGCATGCTCACTGACTGCTCTGTCCAGATGCATGCTCACTGACTGCTCTGTCCAGATGCATGCTCACTGACTGCTCTGTCCAGATGCATGCTCACTGACTGCTCTGTCCAGATGCATGCTCACTGACTGCTCTGTCCAGATGCATGCTCACTGACTGCTCTGTCCAGATGCATGCTCACTGACTGCTCTGTCCAGATGCATGCTCACTGACTGCTCTGTCCAGATGCATGCTCACTGACTGCTCTGTCCAGATGCATGCTCACTGACTGCTCTGTCCAGATGCATGCTCACTGACTGCTCTGTCCAGATGCATGCTCACTGACTGCTCTGTCCAGATGCATGCTCACTGACTGCTCTGTCCAGATGCATGCTCACTGACTGCTCTGTCCAGATGCATGCTCACTGACTGCTCTGTCCAGATGCATGCTCACTGACTGCTCTGTCCAGTGCATGCTCACTGCTCACATAAAGATTGTACAGCCACACATCCAGGCTGTCATATTGTTAAGTTTGCAGATGATACAGATGTGGTGGGATGCATCACAAACAATGATGAGTCCAGCTACAGACAGGAGGTGGAACATCTGGAGAGCTGGTGCAAAGAGAATAATCTTCACATGAATGTGAAGAAGACAAAGGAGATGATTGTGGACTTCAGAAGGAACAAACACACCCACCCCACTGAAAATAGGTGGATCTGCAGTGGAAGTGGTCTCCAGCTACAAATACTTGGGTGTACACATGAATGATAACCTCAGCTGGAGCAACAACACCACCAGCCTGATCAAGAAAGGTCATCAGAGACTCTACTTCCTCAGACGGCTGAGACGAGCTGGTCTGAGCAGCCCAGTTCTCACCTCGTTCTACAGGTGTGCAGTGGAGAGCATCCTGTGCTCCAGCATCAACGTGTGGCATGGAGGCTGCACAGCTGCAGAAAGAAAAGCTCTGCAGAGAGTGGTGAAGGCTGCACAGAAGATGTTGGAGTCAGTCTCCCCACCATCACAGACATCTACACCTCCAGATGCAGGAAGAGAGCCACCTGCATCATGAAGGACCCACTCACCCAGCACACACACTTTGCCCCACTCCCCTCAGGAAGGAGGTTGAGGAGCATCAAATGTAGAACCACTAGACTGAGGAACAGCTTCTACCCTGAGGCTGTTAGACTCATGAATAAATAAATAATAAGAATAATCACTGTGAAATATCACATCATGCTGATGCTGATCTGTTTTCTTGTTGCTGTGTTCATCTGTGACCATCTGCTCATACAGACTCATGTTCGTGCTGCTGTTTATAATTACAGTATGTTTTTCTACTACATTAGTGCTTAGTGTATTTCTAGTTGATGTTTTCTTAGTTAATCCTAGATGTTATTACCGTTTTTCTCTTACATTTTGTTGTTGGATGTAACTGGGACCCTGTGTACATAATCTTGTTTCATCACATGTACTACATGTGGTGCAAATGACAATAAAGATTCTCTGACTCTGACTGCTTCCCATGGGCTCACCACCTATGGGAGAGGCCAAAGGGGTCAGGTGCAATGTGGGATGGGTGGTGGGCGAGGGCGAGGACCCTGGCGGTCTGATCCTCGGCTACAGAAGCTGGCCATTGGGACATGGAATGTCACCTCTCTGGTGGGGAAGGAGCCTGAGCTAGTGTGTGAGGTTGAGAGGTTCCGGCTAGAAATAGTCGGACTCACCTCAACGCATGGCTCTGGCTCTGGAACCAGTTTCCTTGAGAGGGGTTGGACACTCTTCCACTCTGGAGTTGCCCCTGGTGAGAGGCGCCGAGCAGGAGTGGGCATACTTGTTGCCCCCCATCTTGGTGCCTGTACGTTGGGGTTCACCCCGGTGAACGAGAGGGTAGCCTCCCTTCGCCTACGTGTGGGGGGACGGGCTCTGACTGTTGTTTGTGCCTATGCGCCAAACGGCAGCGCAGATTACCCACCCTTTTTGGAGTCCTTGGAGGGGGTATTGGAGAGTGCGCCTCCTGGGGACTCCCTTGTTCTGCTGGGGGACTTCAACGCTCACGTGGGCAATGACAGTGAGACCTGGAGGGGTGTGGTTGGGAGGAACGGCCCCCCTGATCTGAACCCGAGTGGTGTTCTGTTGTTGGACTTCTGTGCTCGTCATGGATTGTCCATAACGAACACCATGTTCAGGCATAAGGGTGTCCATATGTGCTCTTGGCACCAGGACACCCTAGGTCGCAGTTCGATGATCGACTTTGTTGTCGTCTCATCTGATCTGCGGCCGCATGTCCTGGACACTCGGGTGAAGAGAGGGGCGGAGCTGTCAACTGACCACTACCTGGTGGTGAGTTGGCTCCGATGGTGGGGGAGGATGCCGGTCAGACCTGGCAGACCCAAACGTATTGTCGAACCCGGTGGTGGACACCGGCGGTGAGGGATGCTGTCATGCTGAAGAAGGAGTCCTATTGGGCCTTTTTGGCCTGTGGGACCCCGGAAGCAGCAGATAGGTACCGACAGTCCAAGCGGCATGCGGCTCGGGTGGTTGCTGAGGCAAAAACTCGGGCGTGGGAGGAGTTCGGAGAGGCCATGGAGAATGACTTCCGTACGGCTTCGAGGCGATTCTGGTCCACCATCCGGCGTCTCAGGGGGGGAAAGCGGTACGCGACCAACACCATTTATGGTGGGGATGGCGTGCTGTTGACCTCAACTCGGGATGTTGTGAGTCGGTGGGCGGAGTACTTCGAAGACCTCCTCAATCCTACTGGCACGTCTTCCACTGAGGAAGCGGAGCCTGGGGACTTTGGGTCGGGCTCTCCAATCTCTGGTGCTGAGGTCACCGAGGTGGTTAAAAAGCTCCGCGGTGGCAGGGCTCCGGGGTGGATGAGATTCGCCCTGAGTTCCTTAGGGCTCTGGATGTTGTGGGGTTGTGTTGGCTTACGCGACTCTGCAATATCGCGTGGACATCGGGGGCAGTTCCCTTGGATTGGCAGACTGGGGTGGTGGTTCCCCTATTCAAAAAGGGGGACCGTAGGGTGTGTTCCAACTATAGGGGGATCACACTCTTAAGCCTCCCTGGTAAGGTCTATTCAGGGGTTCTGGAGAGGAGGGTCCGTCGGATAGTCGAACCTCGGATTCAGGAGGAGCAATGTGGTTTTCGTGCTGGTCGTGGAACACTGGACCAGCTCTATACCCTCAGCAGGGTCCTGGAGGGTGCGTGGGAGTTTGCCCAACCAGTTTACATGGGCTTTGTGGACTTGGAGAAGGTATTTGACCACGTCCCTCGGGGGGCTCTGTGGGGGGGTACTCCGGGAGTATGGGGTACCAGGCCCTTTGATACGGGCTGTTAGGTCCTTGTACGACCGGTGTCAGAGCTTAGTCTTCATTGCCGGCAGTAAGTCAGGCTCGTTTCCAGTGAGGGATGGACTCCGCCAAGGTTGCCCTTTGTCACCGATTCTGTTCATAACTTTTATGGACAGAATTTCTAGGCGCAACCAAGGTATTGAGGGGATCCGTTTTGGTGGCCTTAGAATCACTTCTCTGTTTTTTGCAGATATGGTCATATTGGCTTCATCAGGTCGTGATCTACAGCTTTCACTGGAGCGGTTTGCAGCCGAGTGTGACGCGGCCGGGATGAGGATCAGTTCCTCCAAATCCAAGGCCATGGTCTTGAGCCGGAAAAGGGTAGAGTGCCCTCTCCGGGTCGGGGAGGAGGTCCTGCCCCAAGTAGAGGAGTTTAAGTATCTCGGGGTCTTGTTCACGAATGAGGGAAAACTGGAGCGTGAGATTGATAGGCGGATATGTGCAGCGTCGGCAGTGAAGCGGGCGCTGTACCGGTCTCTCGTGGTGAAGAGAGAGCTGAATCAAAAGGCAAAGCTCTCGATTTACCGATCGATCTACGTTCCCACACTCATCTATGGTCATGAGCTTTGGGTTGTGACCGAAAGAACTAGATCTCGGATACAAGCGGCTGAAATTAGTTTTCTCCGAAGGGTGTCTGGACTCTCCCTAGAGATAGGGTGAGAAGCTCGGTCATCCGGGAGGGACTCAGAGAGCCACTGCTTCTCCACATCGGGAGGAGCCAGTTGAGGTGGCTCGGGCATCTGGTTAGGATGCCTCCTGGACGCCTCCCTGGTGAGGTGTTCCGGGCATGTCCCACCGGGAGTAGATCCAGAGGAAGACCCAGGACACGCTGGAGGGACTATGTTTCTCGGCTGGCCTGGGAACGCCTTGGGATTCCCCCGGAGGAACTGGCCCAAGTGGCTGGGGAGAGGGAAGTCTGGGCCTCCTTACTTAGGCTGCTACTCCTGCGACCCGACCCTGGATAAGCGGAAGATAATGGATGGATGTATGTTGTTTACCACGATGGAGGTGGCTGATCTTGAGCATCATAATGACAGTAGTCATCAGGGAGTGCCGTCTGCACTCTCATCAATGAGTGTGTAGCTGTTGAGGAAACAAGACTCTGTCCTCTTCTTACAGATGTGACTGCAGCTTGGGAAGAGCATGAGCAGCACTGAAAGAGTACAAAATGTTTTCATCCTGTTATCCAGTCTTTTTCCCAAAAAGCAACAGTACAGTATGTGGTATATGAACAAAATGCTGAAAACAGAGAAAAACAAAAATCAGAGGATCTTGGAAACAGCAGTGGGGCACCAACATGTTACGACAAAACAAACTTGTTATTTCAAGTTCAAGTATCTTTATCATTATTGGCATCACTCGTGGTACATGAGGTGGAATGAAATTTCATACTCAATGTTCCAGTTACACCCCAAAATAGCAAAAATATAAAGTATAAAAGAAACTATATAAGGAGCTAAGATATAGGCTAAACACTAATAATGTGAAAAAATAAGGTATATTGAACAGCAGCCTGAACATGAGTGTGTAGTGAGCAGATGGGTATGAATGAATACAGCAGCATGAGATAATCAGCAGCACAGATAATTAGCAGCATGGATAAATCAGCAGTGCAGATAAGTCACATATAACATTTTTGGTGTTTACAGCTGAAAAATCCCCTACATGTTGACTTAATCAGGGTCTAAATTGCCACTTTGAATATATTTTTTCTTCATAAAGAATTGTCAGTGGGCAATTGAATACTTCATTAGACTTGTTATTTTCACATTTTGTTTGCACGTGTGTGCAAATATTTTAATCTGTCTTGGTTTATAATTAAACCCCAAGCAGTTCCACGTACGTCTGGGCTGGCAGATACACTAACAGCTCTTCATGGGTTCAATCATTCTCCTTTTGTGTGTATGTCAGCGCAGCAGCCACAAGAGATGCATGTCCCGGAGAGGAGCTAGATGAACACACACAGGAGACAAAGAGGCCTAACGTACACAAGTACACAACAAGCCACAGAAACAAAGGCAGCTGTCCACTGCAGGTTCCAGCTCAGTTCAGCAAATGTGTTTGGATAAAAAGCAACATGCAGAGCTTGAAAAGGTTGCACTGATATTTATTTATTTAAAAATTATTAAATGGTAGAAACACCTTCCTCTGTAAAACAGTTAATTTTTGTGTGTGTTAGCCACAGGAGCAGGACAGGTTCTATCTTAATTAATTAATTTGTCCCTGCAGCAGCTTTCTATGGATGTTATCAGATTGCTTGTCTTATTAGATGTTTTTTTGTAACTGCTTTTGCCTTTTATAGACTTCAAATCAGAAAAAACAGAAACTATGTATGACTGTTTTAAATTATATGCCCATACAGACAAACTTGTAATATAATCTCCATCCGTTTGTACATGATTACATCTGTGAACTTTTTCTTCTCTGAGCAATAACAACTGACCCGCTTATGATAATTTAGCAAAACTTGAAATTAGGGGTGCACAGATAAATCGGCCGGCCGATTTATCGGCCCCGATTTCCTTAATTTTGGGAAATCGGAAATCGGCCAATACTTAAATGAGAAACTGATTTTACAGATTTTTTTTAAATTTTAACAACTGTCTGAACTTCATTTATATTTCAGAGCACTACCACATGGCCAGTTAAAACACGTTTCTAATGTTTTTAGGATATTGTTCAAGGGTGTTTTTCAATAAAATAATATTGGAAAATTGAAGGTGCATTGTGACCTTATAACACATGACAATGTTGCTAATAAAACAAAATTGATATCGGCCAAAATCGGAATTGGTAGGTCAGACTTTTTAGAAATTGTGATCGGCCAGAAAACTGCAATCAGTGCACCCCTACTTGAAATGTATTTCATCACCCCCAGCTCTAAGATCAAGGTCACAAATCAAGGTCAAAGGATATACATGGTGTTTGCTTGTCCGGACCATGCTACAGATTGCTGTATTGCTGTACAGTAGTCCCTCGTTTATTGCGGGGGATCCGTACCCTCAAACCCCGCAATAAGTGGAAAAACAGCAAAGTAGGAATATTAGTACAAGCAGTAAGTAGTAGTTTATTTTTGTATATATTTATATAAATGCATTTTAAATCCTTCCCACAATCTTTTGCAATAATCTAAACCATGTTTCTAAACTCTAAACACGCTAAAAGAGCACAGAATGTCATGATTTCAGCTCCCTGCCTCCGCTTCTCTCAGCCACCTGCAAGCGCTCTTGGCCACGCCCACTTCTAATCTCTGCACAGAGAACAGCTGATCAGCTGCAGGAAGAAGCTTATTCTGCAATGTGGGCTGCACAGAGGTGCAACAGGTGCTAAATAATTTTTAATAATTAATTTTAAATAAAAATTCCATGCCGATCATGCGGCTCATCCATCAATCAGCCAGTTGTGTGTCATGTCCAATCTTATTTTGAAAAACCGCGATAGAGCGAGTCCACAATAAACGAACCATGAAGTTGTGAGGAACTAATTGTCCAGTGAGCGTATAATGTGCTGAATGTGGTACTATTGTTTATCGTTTATGCAGGTCTTGTTTGTAGTTAAGTTTTTTTTCATTTGATTACAGTATACTGTAACATTTTGCTGTTTTTCCATGGTGCATTGTAGAATATCAACTATATTTTTAAAATGAAGCTGTTACTGTAGTCAGTTGACAAGCAATCAATTTTTATTTTAATGGCCATGTTTCAAATTTTTCTTGTTTTAAATACAAAACCCAGTCATAAACAGGCTGGGAAGCTGTCAAGAATGATTTATGAATACCTGTTACCCCAATCTGTTGTTTTTACACTGTAGCTTGGTGGGTATTGATATGTCGTTTTAATGAGCAGTCTTACACATTACAAATAGATCAAACAGTGGAAATGTTTAATTATTTCTCAGTGTTATCATAGATTTCAATTTAATCTATCCAATTAGCTGACCAACCTAAACACCGACCAGAACAACCACTGCCTGTCACAACGTATATTCTCCGTGTCTTCATCGTTCTGCTAACACCGGAGCAGCACAAACTTAAAAATAAAAACATTCTCATTATTTTTGGTTCATTAGGTTGTGTGTCAGGAAATATTAGGCCACAAGCCAAGAAGAAATGTTGTTATTTGGGTCTCTTCTTTCACCTTCCTGCATTTTTTCCTTTGCTGTTTCAAACTCAGAAATAAGCATCTATTTAATAATAAAGCTATTTTCTGTGCCCTGTAATGTTTGCAGTTATTAGGGTAAATTATTCCCAGATCTAGCACATATTAGGAACAGCGCAAGTTCTAAAACTGAAAATATGCTGCCATCTTAAAGAAAATGGGTTTTTAGGCCAAGTAGTGACACGAGTCCAGGATTGAATAGTCGTGCATATGATTCTCACTGTGCCTGCTTCTCTGCGGGTATAATCATATTACTGTTATGCTTTTTCAAAGTTCTCTATCATCACTTAGAATCCAATATTCTCATCAACATTTTTCTTTCAATAATAACTAAATTTAAAAGTCAAATTAAAATCTGCTGATGACAGCACTACTGTACATGAGTTTTTGGAAGAAATGGATGGGGGATTATAGTTATTGGGTTTCATAATGCTCACCATTCAACTGTGATTAACAGACTGAAGCCCTTGACTGGATAAACCCAAATCGACTGCAGTTTCTCTCTTCTACATGTCTGTCCATCATCTAAAAATAATAATTCTTGATTCACAAACCGAGTCATTTCCAAATTATTTAGGATGTGATGAGATTTTAGATACATTTCTCAACATTTTTCCTGTTGTGTGGCATGAGTTACACAGGATGGTACATTTCCAGATTGTGTAATTAAAAAAAAGGTTTATGAAATGTGATATTTTCCTGGTTGCAGCTTTGTCTTTGTTTTGAGTCAGTACAGTACACAGACAAAAGTGTGCCATATGGTGGCAAATTTACAGTCTGGAGGGGATTGTTTCACCGGTGGAGCTTTGCTCTCCATAAATGATTTTCATGGAGCTCCCCTTTGCCCCAGGGGTGGAAAACAGGTGCCACTGATGCTATAGAGAGCTGTTTGCATTACTCCTCAGAGAGTCATGCTTACAGTCCTTTTGGAATTGACTGATTGCTTGCCTCAGGCCTCTTTGATGGAAATAGCAATCTTTGTTCCACTTTGCTGTATATATGATGAGCCGAAACTAGGGCTGAACGATTTTGGAAAATAATCTAATTGCAATTATTTTCTAAAAATTGCAATTGCGATTTAAAACGCAATTATTTTTTAAATATCTTCTCAAGTATTTTTCAACAAACGGAAGCAATAAATCAATCTGTTTTATAATAAACAATGTCAGATTTATTTAAAGGTGAGATTACAATAAAGCAAACAAATCTATGCCTTTTCTTTTCACCATTTCTATTTTTTCTTGTTTCATAAACACAATAGTAAACATGTTAAGTGAACTTCCTAACTACTGTCTGAACTTCACATGACAGTTAATAAATAAATGTAAAAAATTAGATATAAAATAAAATTACTGTTTGAAGTTCAAACAATTCGGTCAGTGATCCCTGTCGGTTGATACTTTGCTTACTTGAAGTTGAAGCACTGGTTGTTGTCATTCTACCCATGCAACCATCGTAAATATCTTTGTGGTGTGTGTTTTTTAAGTGCTAATAAAGATTTGTGTCACGTGACCAGTCAAATTGCAGCCTTTGCGATTAGAAAATCTAATTTGATCATATTGTGATATTATTGCAAATGCAATTAATTGTTCAGCCCTAGCCAAAACTCTTTAAACAGCCCAGTGTTTGAGTGTTGGTTATTCAACTTTATTTTTGTTGCACAAGGTCAGAAGCATTAGTCTGATACTCTAAATACGTTGTGATACATTTTTAATCTGTCGATACAACATAATACTGTCCCAGATGCTTGGAAAACAGCTTTTGTGCTACCACTTGAAGGAAGGAGACCCCACTATTTTGAACAATTATCGACCAATCTCCAAACTCTGTATTTTAGCTACGGTTTTAGAAAAACTGATAGATACTCAAGTCACGAAGTATTTGGACTCTCTTAATATTTTATCTTCTCTCCAATCTGGCTTCAGAAAACAACACAGCACAATGACTTCTTCGCTAAATGATGTTGTTGAAGTTTTTGGACACTAAGGATTACTGTGCTGCACTTTACGTAGACCTGTCCAAAGCCTTTGATACTGTAGATCACGACATCTTATGCCATAATCGCTCAGATACAGTATTGGCTTCTCAGATCATAATGTTGGCTGGTTCTCAAACTGTCTCAGGTTGGAGTCAATGTGTTCGACATAATGGTACTTCATCTAGCTACCTAACGGTCACCAATGGTGTAGCGCAAGGCTCAGTTTTAGGTCCTACTCTTTTTACAATTTATATAAATAACGTAGGTCTAAACATCCCTGTTGCATCCTTACATCTCAGTGTCGATGACACTGTTGTTTATTGCCGAGCTAGCACTGTTGCTAAGGTTTTCCAGCTTCTTTAGTGACAAAACCAAAGGTATGTTGTTTTCCAACAGAAAGTTAGTGCCAGTGTAGGATTTGAGTTTTATTAACTCTATTAACTATTAACTCTTCCTCCTATCTCATCCATGCATGGTGTTCCTATTGAGTTTGTAGATTCTTACAGATACTTGGGAATTTTGGTTGATGCACATCTCTATTTTAAACCACATATTGAAAACTTGATAAAGAAAGTGAAATTAAAACTGGGTTTCTTTTTCAGAAATAGATCTAGCTTAACTCTGAATGCCAGAAAATGCCTTGTAACCGCTTCCTTCCTACTGGCCATTGACTATGGTGACATTATTTACATGAATGCCCCTGCCAGCTCCTTGCAGATGCTGGATGCTGTCTGCCATGGAGCGCAACGATTCATGACTGGTTGTAACTACCGTACCATCACTGCACTCTCTGTGGTCAGTCGGTCATCATTATCTACATGTAGGCTCTCTCACTGGTTCATCTTCATCTATAAATCACTCCTTGGTCTGCTTCTTATATCTCCCACATGTCACGCCGTCAGTGCAGTTATAACATGCACTCTCAGGCCATCATTACCTGCAGCATTCCCTCAGTGCGGACCGAACTTGGCAAAAAGGCCTTTTCCTACTCAGCTCCTGTGACCTGGAACACCTTGCAACAAGAACTAAGGTTGTCCACCCTAATTTCTTTAAGGGGTTCAAACATTTGATAATGCCAATAGAAAAATCAAAGCAAATTTCTTGATTTTAGTATTTCACCTGTTTTATTGTTTTATACACTACTCTTATTTTAACTGCATTTTAACTGTAGCTTATTGTTGTCATGGTTTACTGTCATTGTTGTGTGCACTTTATATGTTCTCTCTGGAACAGGTCTCTCTTGTAAATGAGTCTTCGTGGCTCAATGAGGCTAGCCTGTATAAATAAAGGTTGAATAAATTAATGATTATTTTGAGTCAAATCTATACATAAATGAGTTCCTAATGTATGTGCAGTATATGTGAATTAGTCCAATCGGAAGTGGGGTGTGGAACAAAAAACTGATGATGGTTCGTTTTTTGGTGAGCTCAGTTATTTTTAGCTGCAGACATTTCTGAGTGCAGGTGCAGAGTAAACCCCACAGAGGAGATGGTCCAGCCACTTTCTCAAAATGTACATGTGTATGGTCTTTGTCTCTGACATATGACACAAAGGAGACACTTCTGTTTCAATCATAATTTTATGTAGCTAAATGAACACTGTGTCAGGAGCACTAATTTTGTGTAATCTTTATTACTTTATTATTAATCTTTATATAGTTTAAAAATGTGTGCAAATGTAAAATCAAACACAAAAACAAACAAAATTAAAGTAGAATTCCTTGATGCAATGCATATTGTGCCAAGGCTATGCATGGACAAAATTTTAAACAGATCTGTTTCTGTTCAGTGCCCTGAGATGACTTCTGTTGTGACTTGTTGGCACTATATAAATACTTTGTAGACTGAATTGAATTGAGTTTAATTTAATTGTTAACTTTCAGAGTATAAACTTGGGGTGACTTTTAGGTACTACCATTTCAAATTTGAGCTCATAATTTGTAAAATTGACCATTATATAGCCATTTTTGTGTTTGCTAAGGTCAATTAGCTCTGGCAGCCATGTTAAACTGGGCTGACTCCAAAAGATATTTAGTTGTAAATGTACATCCAGTAATTACTTTCTGAGAGTTCGATTAAAGTCTATTCATTAAAGTGGACTTTTTAGATTTGTGAAAATTTACAAATTTGCACTGTTCGAATGTTGTAATTGTGTTAGCATAAACGTCATGAATAAATTTGACATTAAACATAATCCAAGTTGAAGTGTTACATCATTCTCAGCCTTCTTTTTGGCGTCTGCATTTGGTAGCAGGCCAAAGTGACAAAGACCATGCAGAATAATGTAGTATTTTAATTCCACAACAGAGAAAGCTATGTAGTCTTTGTAAGTACCGGTAGATCTAGGGAAAAAAATATCGGTACTGGTAGCGGTTATCGGCCAAATACATTTTAACATTTCGGCATATCGGCTATCAGCCAAAAACCCAATATCGTGCATCCCTAATCTTGCGTTCTTCAATTGCTGAAGATAACCTGATTCATTTTCTGTTTTTTAAGCTGTTTTACACCAGTTGTACTAAATGAATCATCAAAATGTTGAAGAAGTTTCTGTCACTTTAATATGCAAAGCAATTCTCAGCCGCAATCGGTTCCACAATACTGCATATCAAAAATTGATCACGGTTGCACATGAACAAAGTCAGAATTGCATAGGGAGGGCCGCTTAGACTGCAATCAACCATAGACCCGTATATCCTAAAACTCATGCTGTACAGTAATGTTCTTTATACTAAAAATTTTCTCAATCTAATGGTCTGTAAGCAGTGAGGAAAATTTTGGTTCATCACTGTAGATATAGTTATTCATTGCAACATTCAATAATAGTGTTGCCATCTCAATTTTCTAGTACTTTTCAGCACTTAAACACAACATTAAATTCACATCACTAGAAACAAGCTGCTATTTCTGCACAAAGTAAGGCTTTTGTGCATGATGTGCTTTGCCACCAAGAATAATGTTAATTTCAAGCATATCCTTAGTGGTTTAAGCATATGCTGTTTGATTCCTGTTATGAAGTTAACAACTGTGGCTTTTTGTCCCTGTCTGTATGATCACCTGCAGCTTTCAAATAATCTCACCTTCGCAATTACTCATAAAATTGATGCAAATATGGATCAAAGCTGGGATCACCGTCAGATCGTCATCATTTTCAGTAGAGAGCTTAACGCCACTACTGTATTCTCAGTTACCACTGTTGCCTCTTTTGGCCTTACTGAAAATTTGTATTTTTTTTTTTTACAGCAGGCGTAACTGGCCCTGATAATTTATTGGAGTAGATAACTATTGAGTGGCAGCTGAGCTTACAGAGAGCCCCTCAGGAATATCCTCCAGGACATCCTATTACCCCCTCTTCACTGGTGGGAGTAGACTCAATGCCAAGTAGTCAAATGGTGTAGGGACACATGGGACTGCTGTGGCCTGAAGGGTGTATAATAAAGCTGAGATTAGTATTTGTGTCGTGAAAACATATAGTTTTATTTTACTGCATGCTTGTATCTTCAGCATCAAATGTTTTTTTTCCCCCTAAATCACTGGTCCACTGGTGTCTCTGCTCGGCTCTAGGTTTTACTATAAATTAAATGGTTTTATATAACACCATAGCAGACTTAGCCATCAGCTAGTGAGTTACATGGGCAATTAGGAAAATGTTCCGTTATCTCTCTGGTGATGTTTTGCATTAATTACATCAATACATCAGCCAGACTATATTTCAAAATATGGTTAAATAATAGAATGAGAACTACCGGTATATACATTTTATACTGAATAGAGGAAATGGCAGATATGAGGATGCTACAGTACATGATAATTCACAAAGCATTGCAAATTGCACACACACACAAACCACAACACACAGCTCTACTTGTCAACAAAACCAAACTCCACCCACCCACCCTCCATCCTCACCGACTGTCTCATTGAGCTAAATCATGGTTTTCTAACAATTTCCTTCAACTAAACAGTAACAAAACAGAAATAATTCTTGTTGGTACCAAAAACTCCATTTCAAAATCAGAACATCTTCTCGTCCCCCTTAACAACTCTCTGCTATCCCCCTCCCCTCAGGTCAAGAGTCTTGGTGTCATCCTCGACACCACTCTCTCCTTCACCTCACACATCAACAATGTTACTCGGTCTGCCTATTTCCACCTCCGTAATATTAACCGTCTCCGTCCTTCTCTCACACCCCGCTCC
This sequence comes from Garcialebias charrua, assembly GCA_038048925.1. Taxonomy (NCBI): domain Eukaryota; kingdom Metazoa; phylum Chordata; class Actinopteri; order Cyprinodontiformes; family Rivulidae; genus Garcialebias; species Garcialebias charrua. The sequence goes on along the minus strand of JBBPBX010003119.1, from coordinate 44,054 downwards.
ACAGCCATCCTGGTGCACAGTCTTGTGACTTCCCGTATCGACTACTGCAACTCCCTTCTCTACGGCCTCCCCAACAAATCTCTCCACAAGCTACAGATGGTCCAGAACTCAGCTGCCCGTGTCATCACTCAAACCTCCTCCATAATCACATCACTCCTGTCCTGCAGCAGCTCCACTGGCTCCCGGTTAAATCACGCATTGTCTTCAAAATTCTACTTCTCACGTTCAAAGCTATCCACAAACTTGCCCCTCCTTATCTATCTGACCTCTTACAAATCTCCATCCCATCACACTCTCTCAGATCCTCCTCTTCGCTACATCTCCAATTAGGGCTGAACGATTTGGGAAAATAATCTAATTGCGATTTTTTTTCTATAAATTGCGATTGCGATTTAAAATGCGATTATTTTTTTAATACCTTCTCAAGTATTTTTCAACAAACAGAAGCAATAAATCAATCTGTTTTATAATAAACAATGTCAGATTTATTTAAAGCAGGGATTACAATAAAGCAAATAAATCTATGCCTTTTCTTTTCACAATTTCTATTTTTTCTTGTTTCATAAACACAATAGTAAACAAGTTAAGTGAACTTCCTAACTACTGTCTGAACTTCACATGACAGTTAATAAATAAATATAAAACAACACCTGAGAAATGGCTTTGAGCTGTTCTAGCACCCTGGAAATCATCATTTCTTTGGATCCCCATCTTGTTGGACATTAAGTGATGAGGCTGTGTCCAGGAAGTTTGAGCTCCCTCTGTGCTTCAGTCATTGCTGCCTTCTTCTTCCAACTGTGGGAGAAGTGCCCCACCAGCTTCTTGCTCTTGACACTCTGTCATCCTTTAGTGCATGTCCTGTAATACAAAATAAATACACACATCCTCCACTCTCACTCACACGTCCAAAAATTGAGGACCAGAAAAATCTTCTCACTTTGTTAGTTAAAAACAATGTACAGGTTTTAGCTTTTCCCAGTTTGTCAACGTTAAGTGGATGCAAAACGTGATGACTAAATAGCTTCACATTACTGAACATAATAATTAAAATTTTTATTTAAAACGGACAATAAAAAGGATAGTATAATAGTCGTGACATCACGACCAGGTTTGGTAATACACGTAATGAGAAATTGCATCACCTCATCTAAATAGCTACGTAATTAAAAAAAAAAAAAAATAGCTACGCTAAAGCTAACAAGCATTAAACACCGCGTTAAAAAAAAATCAGCTTGCGCGAAACGTGTGTGTTACTGGTTCTGTATTAATTCATATCACTAATGACAAAACTGTTTTTTAAAATCAGATAATGAATGCGCTTTTTCACGCAGAACGTTAGCTTGCTGAGCTAGCTGCTAACAGGGCACGTCAACAACAGGCCCGGTCACATGACCAGCTCGCTCTCTGTTGATCTCCCGCTGTCTCTGTGTTTCAGCCTTTAAGATCAGATACACGCTTACATGGGCTAACTTACCAGAATTTTTAACTTTGACTTCTGTCGAGCCTGAAGCAACTGTGTTGGAGCAAGCGGTGTTGACGTCTCCCCCTCCCTGCCTGCTCAGTTTTGCTCCGCTCGGCTCACTCCCAAGTCACGTGACCAGTCAAATTGCAGCCTGTGCGATTAGAGAATCGCGTTTTATCATATCGCGAGATTATCGCAAATGCGATTAATCGTTCAGCCCTAATCTCCATGTACCCTCTGCCCGCCTCTCCACCATGGGGAGCAGGGCCTTCACCTGCTCTGCCCCTCACCTCTGGAACGCTCTACCCTCAGACCTTCAAAACACCACCTTCCTTTCTCTGTTCAAGACTGCTCTGAAAACACCTCTTTAGACTAGCTTATCATTAACTTTACTAAATGTATTTTATATTCTTTATTTATTTTGTATTTCTATTGGATTAAATTCTGTGATGTGTTTCTTGCTGTGAAGTGTCCTTGGGTGTCCTGAAAGGCGCTTTTAAATAAAATGATGATGATTATTATTATTATTACAACTGACTTTTAAACTTTTTTCCTTCAAGCTGTAGAGAGGTCAAATTGTCGTTTTTAAGCTTTAGTCACGGCTGTGCCTTTCTGCAAACTGTGCAGTAATCACCTGCCAGCTGTCAGGACATGCTCGCTCAGTGACAGTCTGCCAGACTTAGCAGTCAATACTTCACTGCCCCCTTCATGATGAATACACCAAGGCTGTTGTTTCTGAATCCAGGTAGTCGATATCTGCACAGAGAACTGATGATGTCTGCTTGTCATGCTAATATTGTGATGAATCACCTTTGTCTAAAAATGCTGGCACAACAGAGACCTCTGGACTTCAGACAGACTGTTTTGCTGCCTGGCAGAGCTTTTCCGTGCCATCACCTGATCTCCCCCTGACTGCTGCTGGCAGTGGGGCTACACCAGAATCTGTCGGTGACATCAAAGTGCATATCTGTTCTGCTGTCAGCATGTCGAGCTGGAGGCTTGCTGGCTCAGTTTCTTATTGCTTTATTCTTGCTAAAGATAATTTTTCTTTCTGAATTTTCTGGACATTCAAAGGTTTGCTGTGGAAATCTCACCCTATTTTGATGCATTTGTGAGCAAAGAAAACCAAGCAGTTACCATTTGATAATACTTGGGACGATGCAGAAGAAATTACATCTTGCATCACTAGCCGTGTTTCCATCTATTTTCATTTCGAATTTTGAGCTAATTTTTGAAATCTCGCAAAAATGTAAATACAAATTAATGCGTATCAGAAGTGTTTCCATTAACTGGCTTGAAACGCATCAACCAGGGCACGCAAAGCGGCATTACGTCAGACGTCAGCGTCATTACGTCAGACGTCAGCGTCATTACGTCAGACGTCAGCGTTACGCATGTCTACAGTAAACAGGAAGTAGCGGTTGAAAACAGAACCCGACCACACATCTCGGCAAAATGGAGAGAATATTTCAGGTATGTGTTGCTATCGGGCAAGTTGTATTTATTCTGTCATGCCAACTAGTTTTAGCGATGTTACATGTTGTCCGGAGCGGAAACAGCTGATAACTCACATGACGTGAATGTTCGCTACGGCAGAAATGAGTCGGCAAATCTGTTTCCATCTGTCGTTTTGCGCATCAGCTCTATTTCGAAACCCCCAAAAACCACCTCAAGCGAGCGTATCAACTTTTGAGCGAATTAGAGGAAGTTAAAGCTCCCCTGAAATCATCTTTGAACTTTCCATAAAATGGCACAACATATATATATTCTAACATTGAACTATGATCGTTTTTGCTAAAACAATGTTAAATTAATGAAAATTCCTCTCAAAAATAGTTTAAAATTAGCGCCGTTTTTTTACACGGTAAATCCGGATATTTCCGGTCACGTGACTGTGACGTCACATCCAGATGCCTGCTCCAACGCGCATAGAAAACAATGGCGGAGAATGCAGACGCATCAGTTGAATTTAGCAATTTAAAAGTTGATATTTTAGCGATTTGGCTTCAGTTCGTGAAGCAGAAGTTATTTTGAGTGATCAACAAGAAACAGCAGGGTTTTATTTTCTTCCTGCTGCTGCTGTTTTCAAAATGCGCATCTAGAAACCTTGATGGAAACACGGCTACCGTGTGCTTTGTCATGTTTATGTCTCCTTGTGATTTTATTTGTGTTTCCAGCCTTCCCAGTGCTTCTCCCCTCATGTTGCCAGCTCCTGCCTCGCTTGTTCCGAATTCCAATCACCCCAGGTCTTCATCTTATGCCCCTTTTCCATTAGTAATGGTACAGCATGACTTGACTCAACTCTGCACAGTTCCAAGACTTTTCCATTGGTAACAGTATGTAGAAACCGGTCCCTTTTTTCAGAACCCTTTTCTCAGTGGTTCCAACCAGGCCGAACAGTTATCAAAACATGACATCAAAACACTGTCGGTCACTGACTGGTCAGGGGGAGGTGTCACTGGATCTTTCAGGAACTTTTCAAAACACAGATCCACCATTTGCAATTTCTAGGAACTCGGAGAAGCGGCTGGATCTATTTTAAATATTTTAAAAACAATAATGACAACATTTTGGTCTAATGCCGACTCAGGGCTCGGGATCCCGGCCTTGCGTGCTCTGAGGGCTCCGGGCTCCGAGCTCCGCTGGTCACCACGAGGATCATATGAGCTGCTAACTCGCAGAAGGCCATTGCCCGGACCCTGGCCTTGCATGCTCATGAAGGCCAAACCCCGATCCCGGCAGACGGGCGGACCGAGACAGGTCTGGTGCACGGAGAGTGGAAACGATATTTAAAAACATTTTAGGCCTAATGTATTTTTTTTATCAGTGAAGATAAAAAAAAAAAACAGTACTGGCTTTATCATGAAATCCTTTTGTCACTTTATGACTATTAAATAATCTATTAAAGTTAACTCAGCTGAAAAATCATAAAAGGACACAAAATTATTGGATTTCTCAGGAATATTTCCCTCAAATATGTTTAAAGAAGAGTTTAGTTCAACTTTATTCTAACCCACAGATGTACAAATCACAAAACAAGAATTAAACTTTAAAGCAAAGCTATAAAAAAAATCTGAACAAATAACAAAACCACATATCTAAATTGAACAATAAAAATAGACACAAAATGAGTGCAAATACATAAAATGATGAAGAAAACATAAAAATGTTAAATATAGAAGTTTTTGTAGAATCTACTTCATCAGAGATTCAATGGTGAATTAAAGTTCATTAAAAGTTCATTAGCAGGATTTATATATACAGTACATATACAGTGTATATATATATATATATATATAT
>JBBPBX010003119.1:2154-22144 GCA_038048925.1 Garcialebias charrua | reverse complement strand
AAATGTAGTTGTTTTGTTTTTTGAATGTCCAGAGGACCAGACTTAAAGCTTTTTTAGACTTTTCTACCTGGATTATTGAGCATGCATCAGGGTATGTAAGCATAACATTCTTCCAAAAAGAAATTATTGCACATTTCTTTTCATTTTCAATAAATAAATAAAAAGTCTTTTTTGGGGGGGGTCCAGTAATAGCACCTTCTTAAATCTTAATGAGCAGTGCTTCACTTAAAATGCAAATATGTTAAATTATCTAGCTTCCTCCTAATATACAGTATGCTGATTTTAAACTAAAGGCATAGCATTCCTTAAAGAAATGCCTATTGCCTACATAAGTTTATGCCAAGATTTAAACTAAGATTATCTTATAATGGGAAAATAAAGAGTTATTTTGGTCAAATCTTGAAAATGATATTTTGCGCCATCATGCAATATTGTAAGATTTTGTTTGATGTGCTATGGCTCAGAGTATGTGTTGTGGATCAGTCTCACCTACAGCTACACCAAACTTTAGCTCAATACTTGTAAAACTGACTGATTTATACCCATCTTTGTAGTGGCCAAAGATGATTAACTGTAGCAGCCATCTTGAATTGGTTAGACTAACCAGATGTAGATGTACACCGAAAGTTTCAACAAATTAATCCAGTGGGTTATGAGATATTTTGCTAACAAACAGAGTTGACTCTTATCGGTAATGGCAAAGTTTTAAAAGCAGGTCTTTTGTAATCAGTTAGTGTTTGGAGTGTGTGTTGAGCATGACTGTCAGCCACTACCACACCAAATCTTAGCTCCATTTCTTTAATATTGGCTGAGTTGTTGCCATTTTGTATTCGCCAAGGTTTAATTTGTTGCTGCAAAGAAGAAAAGGTCTTCCTCTGTAAGATTTTATTTCACCTACTGTAGCTATTTAGAGTTGTTTTTTACTCATCTTTCTTTGTGACGTGTACTCTAATCAATACATTATGTAAGCTGAGTGGGAGAGAGCTGAGGACAAATGTAAGACTGCTACTTCGAAAGGCTTCGTGCTATCTTTACATTGGACGTGTTTTTGTGAGAAGTTGCCTACCTTCATTCAAACCAAGCTCCGCATCAAGAGAGGCTGCTCGTGGCTCCCACTGTTGCTATGAAACGGTCAAAACGTGTTCGAAGCACAGGACCGTTTTGATCAAATTTTTAATATTTTTAATGCCGTGGCTGATGTGTGCCGAAATTATGCTAAACCCTCCGCTAAGAGCGAGCTCTATTAAGCTTCTTCTCTTTTCAAAGCTGTGAATAGAAGGAGCTTTAAAGTTCTGAAAACTTTATCTTTCACTGTCAGCTTCCGTTTGATTATGGCAATCATTTCAAGAGCGGGAAGAGAAAGGTCCATATTTGTTCCTTTGGTTTGGTGTTTTATGGTCTGAATGAATGCTATGTTATTGATAGTCATGTGAAAAATGTCCAATGCGTTTACTTAAATCTAGCAGAAGCATTTAGTTATTGGTGTTAATGTGTGACAGCTTTATTATTGCTGTATGTGTGTCTGTACACATTGTCTGTTACCCAAACATCTCACAAACTAAAAAAAAAAGAAAAAAAATCTCACAAAGTAATCTGTTATTATATTATCATCTTAGACGCATTTAATGTTTCACTTCAACCCCATTTAAGCTGCCCGCCACAGCTAATCAATTAAAAGATTGGCTATACTGCAGTAACATATACATAAACGGATATAAGAATCAGTGTGGTAGCAGTTGAGAGTTGTCCACAACACATACTCTGAGCACTAATATATCATTTAGGATATTTGTTTAAAACTTTGGAATTATTTCTTCTAGTCAACCATGCCCATTTGTTGGCAAACTATCATAAGCTAGTGTTAATAATCATTGGACGTGTATCTACAACTGATTATCTTTTAATGTCAACCCAATATAAAATAGCTGCAACAACCAAATATTTTCAGAAAATAAAATGACATTAATTTTAACAAATATTGGACAAAAATGGTGTGTTGTATTAGCAGAGCGTCATTCCCAACGCAAATTCTTGAGTGTTAACAGATCATAAAGCTTCTCTTGACATGCAGGTGATCTCATAGTTATTGCCAAGATTTGACCAAAAAGACTAAAAACTTGTCATTTTTCAAGATGAACAATATACATTCCTTTAAAAAATGTCAGGTAATAAATGCTGGATTTCAAATGTTTCACCTCTAGTTATTGTGGATTATGAAATACACCATCCCTGCCCCAAGGAGAACAAGCAAAGCTGCATGGAGCTAGAACTGAAAGGCGGCCAAAAGAGTTCTCAGAGCTGTCTTTGAAGGGCTATTTTTTCCTCGCCTTCTGGAGTTTTGTCTTAAGAGGCCAATTTTATATTAGCTGTACAATCAGATTGTTCTCAAAACATTAGGTTTTAATTAGGCTCGCAGACCAAGTATGGTACGTTGTTCATCAGCTTCCCTATGGATTACATGACATAATGACAGTTTCAAAGGCTGGGACCCACAAACCTTTTGGAAGTGTGAAACTGAACAAGCTGAAATCATGTCAGTGCATTTCAGATACAAACTCTACATACATGCAACGTAAACATGCAATTTAGCATTTTATTATTTGCTATTACCTTAAAACAAATGCCAAATACTTTTAATTAGTCCCTGCACAGACTTTGTCCTGTTCAGAGCAAAAGGGAGGCTGTAGCTCATCCTAGCAGTCAACAAACCAGATGTTGGATACATCCTAGACAGGTGCATGCACACAGTCACTCCTATGGTCAATTTAAAATAGCTAAATGCATGTTTTTAGACAGATTGAGGAAGTCAGGGTAATTAAAAAAAACATTCAGGCACTTGCAAAACAAACTCTGATTTTTTTGTTGTAAATTACTACAGACAGCATTATACTAGATTCTTATAGAGTTTGACATACCGTCTTTTTTTACCCTATAAATTGCATTTTTTTTTTGCAAAATTTGCATGCCCTGTGACTTTTAGGCTGAAGTGACAGATTTATGGATCCCCCCCCCATATTTATATATCAAATGTTGTCTGAGATATGACCGTTTTCATTCATTCTGATTGGAAATTTTGAACACTACCATTTTCAGCCTCTAGATGGCAGTCGAGTAGTATGGCATGCCGTTGTATCATGCAATAATGTAAAAATGGCTATAATGACAAATTCAAGAAAAGCTTAAGACAAAAACAACTGGACTTTATTTATTATACTTTACTTTTATTGTTTTTGTCTTGAACTTTTATGAATTTACCATGTCCTGCACGACAGAGACTCTTCACCAGCTATTAAAGACACAATCGGCCTGCCACAGACTGCCACCTTCGTTCTGCTTGCTGCTTGGAACAACCGGCATTAGCTTTATTTCGCTGCACCACCCCAGCAAAATGCAGCTTATTTGACCATTAAAGTGCATTTATTAAGTAAAAGTTCAACTGAGACACACCTTTGCTATAATATCGAGCAAACAAATAATTGTTTTAGGTGCTTATCTTGTTCAATTTTGAAGAAATGTACAGCGTTCCTCCTTCCTTTTTTCCTCTGTCTGCACACTCCCGGGAGCACCGAGGCAATGAATACTTTTGAAAAACAGCAGCTTTGACGGTTAAAGTCCTTTTATTAACCAAACATTAGACTGAGACACACATTAACTATAAAGTCAAGCAAACAAATAATTGTTTTTAAGTGTTAATCTTGTTAAAATCTTGTTAAAGTCCTCCCGTACATGCTCCTGCAGTTGCCATTTGGCAGCCAATTAATTTTTAGCACAACACCGACCCACATTTCTGGGTTCGGCCCACATTTCCGGTGTTGTCAGTGGTGATGCGTAACAAACGCAACACATCACTGGTGACACATAATATATGCAACATATATGGCATAGCAACATATTTATGGATGTTTTTACTTTATTAGACATATTTGGACTGATACAATTTATAGGGTGGAGTGACGTTTACGGCGGAAAATACGGTAATCTCTTCTTCAGTTTTGTTTTTTAACCTGTTTTGTTTTTTAATCTCTTTTGAAGAACTATTCATAATGAGACTTTAGCACTTGTCATTGTTTGAGAAGAACAAACTCATTATGGGAAGGAAATCATTTTCATGCTGTTCTGTGCTCGTTATCATTACAGAAACCATTTCCAGCAGCATCATCATGGATTAGGTAAAAAAGAAACTTCTCTAAAGTCTTATAAGTGACTCCATGTTAAATCTCTAAAATAAACTGTTGCTTCAAATGTTAAAACAACAAATAATGCATTTTTTTATTTTTTTTATTTGGTAGCGCCTTTCAAAGCACTCAAGGACACTTTACAGCATTAAAAACACAATAAAAATTCACAGTAGTTTCCAGCTTGCCCTGATGTTAGGTCGGCAAGTGCCCAACAGTTGAGCTGCAGACAGCAGCTGGCCTTGCCTTCCTGCAGTATAAACCCTTCAGTGTGAGGAGCTCCTTAGGGAGGTCTCAAAGAAGAGTTGTTGCTCCTCTGCAATGAATAGTCAGTTGAGGTGGTTAGGGTATCTTAAGCCCTATTCTCACGGGATTAGTTTTACCTAGGGACCACATGCTATTTGTAATAATTACGGAGATTGTCTGTTGTTAATCCCGTGCGAATCTGCCATGTCAGTTATCTACTATATTTTGCTGAACTCCGAGGTCTTGCGATAATACTACCGTATTTCCCGGTGTATAGGTCGCACCTTTTTATGGTTTTTTCAAGGCCTGCGACCTATACTCAGGTGCGACCTATATATGGCTTGTTATCACTTTCGGTGAAACAAATTTTTAAATCCAGCTCATTTCACAATTACGTTCATTTATTAAGGAAAAGTTCAGCTCAGACATATATTTGCTATAATTTTTATCAAACAAATAATTGTTTTTAAGTGTTAATCTTCTTAAAAGCCTTGCTGTGCGCTCCTGTGGCAGACATTTGCAGCAGAGCTAAACGTAGGTGCGACCTATACACCAGTGCGACCTATCTAGGGATTTTTCCAATCTATTGGTGATAATTGGACAATGCGACCTATACACAGGTGCGACCTATACACCAGAAAATACTGTAATCCAATATGAATAGGTATCTCTGTGATTTGGAGAGAAATGCGCAGGATCCGATACATAATGAGGCGTTTTTTGTTTAAGCAAAATCATTTGGAAAAATATAGAACAAGGCTGTTTTAAATGAACGTGCTGCTCACTTCGGCTTAAATATATATATTTTTTAAAGTATTTTTCGCTTTGGCTTTTATAAACTGCTACTTCCTTCACTGCTACTGGACTACGGGAGGTGCGGAGATGCGTGCATGATCACCATCCCCGCTTCTTCCTTTTTGGGTAGCGGGAGTCACTGGTGCCCATGTTCAGCTATCACTGTGCGAGAGGTGGGGGACACCTGGACAGGTCTCCAGTCCATTTCAACCAGCGGCTCACGTGCACAGCCGGTGACAGTTGTAGCTGCGTGAAGCTGACACCCCACTCACGCAAAAAAAAAAAAAATGCAATAAGTGGTTAGTGCTACGTTTGTGCTGGTTTGTGCCGTTAAAATGTTCGTTTGTGCTGCTTTGGTTTCTGGGTGTCAGCTTCACGCAGCTGACAGCTGTCCATCTGAGCTTAATGTGGCATCTGAGCTTAATGGGCAGCACGGTGGCACAACTGGTAGAGCTGCTGCCTCTCAGCGAGAAGGTTGCCGGTTCAAATCCCGGTCCGGGGCCTTTCTGGGTGGAGTTTGCATGTTCTCCCCGTGCATGCGTGGGTTTCCTCCGGGTACTCCGGTTTCCTCCCACAGACCAAAAAACATGCATGTTAGGCTGATTGGTGACTCTAAATTGACCCTAGGTGTGAGTGTGAGAGTGGATGGTTGTTTGGTGTGAGTGAGACAGGTCCCTCTTGTAAATGAGTCCCCGTGACTCAACGAGGCTAGCCTGTATAAATAAAGGTTGAATGAATGAATGAATGAATGTGGCTTCTTTTTTTTACCTCTTAAACTGGCCGGTCGGTCCTGCCTCCTCCTCAACAAGTAGATTAACATAATTTTACATTGTGCATTCTTTAGTTTTCTTTGTGCTGGTACATAAAACCAAATCAAAGCCTGAGACCGTCCAGGACCGCACATTAAGCACATTAAATGGACTGGCCCGGTCATGACAATGCAGCGCGTTAACATCATAACTGGAAGATGTCCGTAACTTTCAGCTAAATCTCGGACTTTGGTTATCCCGTACGAATGCACCACATAAAAAGCAGACGTTAGGGAGATTACACTGGTCCTTAGGTAAAACTAATCCCATGCGAATAGGGCATTATTAGGATGCCTCTTGCACCTCTCTGAGATTTTTTGGCACAGCCACTGGAAAGAGACCCTGATGCAAACCCAGAAATTGCTGATATACCATGAATAGACAGAATAAAATGAATTGATCATCCTTTAACCTTATAGAATGAGCTGAAATCAGCAAAAATTTTCTTTTTTTTTTACTGTACAGTTTATTGCTAAGCTTGGATATCCCTCGGGCCATTCATTAGAGCTTTGGCACATGGAAGCTATGGTGGTCTTTTTACGCTTGTGTGCACCGGCTGCCGATCTCAATGGCCAAACAGCTCTTTCCGTTTTCATGGCTGGATTCACCACTAGAAAGGGATCTTTCCCGGGGCTTTGGAGTCAATGGGGAGGGTGAGTAAATTTTGGTTTGCTGCGCTGCCCAGCTTGAGGTATTTAAAACAGCTATTGAGAGCTTATTCTGCTTGATTTTCACTCCAGCCTTTAACTGCATAAAATGGGAGTTTTTTCCATTGATACCATTTTAGCATTAATGAGAAAAAAATATTCCCAACAATCTTAACAAATATTAGTTAAAAAATGTATGATTTTTCACATTATATTGATATTTGACATGGAACTTTTTCTTAAGGTCCAATAATTCTCAGTCGGGTCATTTGGACAGTTTCCTTTTTATAGAAATGTTTCACCCTCCATCCGGAGGACATCATCAGTCAGAGGAGTTCCAGCAAACTCTTTCCCCACCAAGCAGTAAACACCTTAAGTGGACCAACCAGTTTGCTGGAGCTAAGATGGTTTCTGGGGACAGTCCTGTCCCTCGTCAACTCCTCCCAAGCAGGCAGCCACAGCCAAAGTGGTTCAAGGCCATGCTTTTTCTTAAGGTATTTAGGATCTTTGCTGGACATATATCAAGTCTTGTTTCAGTAGAATCTGCTGGAGCCACCTTCCTAAGTCATAAGTCCTTGATCAACAGAGGACACCATCTCCTCTGTAGTCCACACTGCTCTCACCCACTTGGAGCAGATGGACTTCTACGTCCGTATGCTCTTTGTGGACTTCACGTCTGCCTTCAATACCATGATCCCCCAGACCCTGATGGACAAACTATTTCCACTAAGACTAAGCCCCTCCATTTGCAATTGGGTCCTGGACTTCTTAACAAACAGACCACAGTCTGTGAAGATCCACATAGCCCTCAGCACTGGCTCCCCCCATGGCTGTGTGTTAAGCCTCCTCCTGTTCACTCTGCTCATGTATGACTGTGCATCTACCCATCCAGGCTGTCATATTGTAAAGTTTGCAGATGATACAGCTGTGGTGGGATGTATCACAAACAACAATGAGCCCAGCTACAGGCAGGAGGTGGAACACCTGGAGAGATGGTGCAAGAAGAATAACCTTCACTTGTGAAGAAGACAAATGAGATGGTTGTGGACTTCACACGGAACAAACACATCAACCTGCTGCTGATTTATTTCATGCTGCTGTGTTCATTCTGCTCACACAGACTCATGTTTGTGCTGTTGTTGTTCGGCATATTGTTTTTGTACTATTAGTCTTAGTGTATTCTCAGTTTAGCATATTTCTTAGTTCATATCTTAGATCTTATTACTGTTTTTCTTTTACAATTTATACTTTTGTTGGATGTAACTGGGAACCTGAGTACACAAGTTTGTTCCGTCACATGTACCACATGTGATGAGAATGACAATAAAGAACCTTGACTTGACTAACACCATACTGACCCTAATTTTCCAACTGTTTCTTCATCTTAGTTTTGCTTGGGATAGCCACCTCGTTTTATTTTATCCTCACCCCACACCTGCAATAAAACACAACATAACATAGCTCTATTTTACTCCCAAGTTATTTATTAAATGTCCCCATCTGGTATCTTGTCTCAGACCCTCTCTGTTTAGCTGTAGTTTAAGGCTCTTTGACAAGTTGTTGTCGGCTGTTCTGGACAAGGTAGCTTTATTTCACGAGAGTCGCTGAGGAGGAGGAGTACGGTAAATCTTAGGAGATAAAATCTGCGAAGAGCCCTGGGCTTTGTTTCTTCCTGCAATCCAACCGACTTTGAAGTGCAAATCGATTGTTCAAAGGTCTCCGAACACAACAAAGTGGTTATTCTTGACTTATTATGTGTATCTTTGGTACTCATCTTGTTTCCTCTGCATGTTTTTCTCAATTTAAGCTTTAAAGTTATAAGGAATTTTTTATTTGGATGTTTTTTTTTTTTTACCTACTGCTGCAAATTCAAGAAACTAAGCAAAGCTTTTGTTTTGTTTTACCCTGACCTTATCATATTTATATACAATATTCTTATCTAGTGCAGGGACGTTTATTCCTGGTCTTCAAGGGCCACTATCCTGCATGTTTGACTTGTTGCCTTGCTCCAACACACCTGACTCAATGGTTGAATTACCTCTTCATGCTCTGCATAGGGCTGGTAATAGTCACCCATTGATTCAAATCAGGTGCGTTGGAGCCGAGAAACATCTAAAACCTGCAGGATAGTGGCTCTCTAGTACAAATTTTAGATACGGTACTCCTGATAGTTCATTACATCTGAGATGTTTCACTGAAGTTAGGAAATCTTACAAATGTCACATAGGAGGACAAAAAGGCCTTCACCATCTGTTTCTTCATGGACTTCAGATTCAGACGGCCCAAATGACAATAAAACAAGAGTAGTCTGGGAGATATTATTCTTCAGTTGTGAAAAAAAAAGCTTTGTGAGGAAATGTAGGTTTGACAGAAATAAAGGATTTTGAGTATATTCTTCTGTATCACCGAGCTCGTTTTGTTGTATGTTGTACGTATTGTTGCTGCACTATGTGGCTGTATCATGTATGTCACTACCATTCCATCATAATTCAGTTAAATCTCAGTGTTACTCACTACTTGTGCAATAACCTGTCACACGACCTGTGTAGTATATGTTATGTTAAATATACATATCATGTGCATTTAAGCTTACTATATATTACTACCTGTGAAATACTTATTCATACAACTTCATCCTACTTGCACCGTTACATTTTTGGTACATTATTTTGTACCCTTATTGCATGATTTAGTATTTCTTTTTTTTTCTTCTTTTTTTAGCCAGTTGAATCAGTTCTTCTCATCTTGAACGTTTCATTGCATTGTTGACCTTGTATTAACCTGTATATGACAAATAAACACAACATTTGTGTCAGCAGCTGGTAAGAGAGAAGAGCTTTAAAGGTCCACTGACATGAATTTTTTACTATTCATAAAATTGCTCAAAATATATATATTTTATCATTTAAATATGTTTGTTTTTGCAAACAAAATGATAAATCACTTTAATTTTGCTTTAAAAGTGATTTTGAACTTCAAGCCGTGTTTAATCATGGGAAATCCGATTACACTCGAACGCACCATATGTGATGTCACACTGGGCAGAGGGCTGTGGTGTCTTTAATAGCGGACAATTTAAAACTGGACGAATTTATCAATCTATGTGAAGATTTGAGCTATTTGTCTTCATTTTGGGAAGCAGAAAATAGTTTGGGTGATGGAACAAGAAACAACAGGATCTAATTTAGGTCTGATTCTGTATCAGACTTCCTTCATGTCGAGCTGCTCATACCTGCGCACTGTGACAAGCCCAGAGCTCTGCCCGGTGTGACATCACAGATGGTGCGTTCGCGTGTAATCGGATTTCCCATGATTAAACACGGCTTGAAGTTCAAAATCACTTTTAAAGCAAAATTAAAGTGATTTATCATTTTGTTTGCAAAAACGAACATATTTAAATGATAAAATATATATATTTTGAGCAATTTTATGAATAGTAAAAAAATCATGTCAGTGGACCTTTAAGCAGCTCTTTGGTTTGTGTTACTTTACACATGAAATAACTGCAGAACTACAGCTTCATTAAGAAACTGCATCAGTTGCAACATAAAAAGGGAAACTCTATATTAAAGTAAAATATTCTCACATAGAAAAAATAGTCAGAGGTCAGAAGGAATTATGAGGTCTTATGATGAACACAGTATCACAGACGAAGAGAATCAGTGAGTTTTTAGTCTATTCATATTCTCAGTGTTGGTTTGATTGAAATGGCATTTAGTTAAAACCACTGCTTTGCCTGACAAGGCGGTTGGTTTTGGCAAATCATATGCTGATGAAGCAAAGCAAACCAACTGGTTCATTTGGTATAACAAAAGCTCAGTGAGGCAACAATCTCCATGCTATAGCCTGAGAGGAATTAAATGGTGTCGCTTCTGCCAGTAAGTTCTTGCAGAAAAAAAAAACTTTAAATAATACTTTAATAATAATAATAATGTCCTTTTCTGTCATCTGTGTATGTTTCCCATACACAGACGAAATTCGTCTCTGCATTTAACCCAACCACCACCAGGTGGTGCAGTGAGCAGCCAGAAAGCGCCCGGGGAGCTGGAGAATTAGGTGTGCACTCATAGACACCCCAAGGTGTGTAGTGGCCGGGGCGCGAACCAGCGTCCTTCGGGTCCCAAGTCGGAAGCCCTGCCACTACACCATCTTGGCTCAAATACTTTACTTTAAATACTTATTTTTGTCTTGAACCTTTTTGAATTTGCAATATCCTGGATGACGAGAATCTTCACCAGCGTACTTTAAATACTATATTTCATGGTTTAATGGTTTTAAATGCAAGTTATGCATGTAAAACAATAAAAGCTTGCAGCAATATAATAATTGTCCTAGCTAAAAAAAATAAAAAGAGAGATAAAAATACATGGAGCAGCGCTCAAGGCTGTCATTTGTGTATCTCAGAAAAAATCTTTATGTCTACTACAACGCCTGGGAGCGAAACCTCGATATACCGGTAGTTATAATACAAATGTAATGCTAAATCTGTTAAGATGCCAAAACTTTAAAGATTGCAGCCATTTTGACTTCAAACAGTTATCTGTCATGTCTACACATCCAGTGAAAAATGTCTGAGTTCTATTAAAATCTCTCCGCTAGTTCATTAGATGTTTTGCTAACAGACAAATACAAACACAGTTACATGATCGCTATCCATTTCTTGGCAATGAGCGATTGTAACGAGTGAGTCTAAGCTAGACACGCTGACTCGTGTTTAGTGCATCTATTTATTAGGCATGTAACGGTTGTAGTTGGTGTACCGAACCGAAAAGGTACGGAGGTGGACCGAACCGAACGTGCTGTACCGAAACGGTTATTTTTTCACTCATTGAATGTTAATATGTGCGCCGCGGAACAAAATTTCCTGGGCGCGTTTCAGCACGGAGCTATTATCTCGCAGCACGCGCAGCATTAGCCGTTAGCTTCTCGCTGCGGTTTCCTGTTTGTTAACGTTATGGTTTTCTTGTTAAAAGACGAGCGCACAAAGCTGTGTGTGTGGACGTTTTTTCATGAAGACTGGATCTGCAGCAGCAACACGTCTAACGTGAACGCGCTGGAAACTACGTCATCAGAACGTGAACGAGCTGTTACAAAGTACGCTAACCACACAGCTGCATTTAAACAACTTCTACAAAGTGCGCTAACAACACAGCTGCATTTAAACAACTTCATCAGGTAATTTAGATGGGTCCAGATCAATAACACAAACTGTATGAGTTTTTAAAGCTCTGAATCTAAGTCTGAAAGTTTTTAATGCACAGTTGATCCTTGCTATGAGACATCCATCACGTCAACACTTAAGTCAAAAAGTTCAGCTCTTTATGAAAAAACTAAAACTGATGGTCAACAAGTCCTGGAGCTGATTTAAACCCTGCCCTGATGATGAGTGAGATATTCAACCGTTCAAGAGGTATTGTTATTTTATTATAATTATTATTTATAATTTATTATTATTTAAAATTATAATCTTATTAACTTATTTTTTTACCTCTGTGTTTTATTTCCAGTATTTCCAGTTACAGAGGTAGCTGCTCTCCTTCCACTTCAGGGAAATCCACCAGAGATCACCTGCTGCAGCTAAGAAGTGTGTGATGACTGAATTGAACTCTGGAACTGTTCCAGGACCAGTCCCACCAAGAAGAGGTTGTGAGTAATGAGGACAAATACAGCCACACTGGTGCTACTGGACAAAAACTTTATTAGTTAAGATTGTAAACAGTCTGTTGCTGCTTATTGTTCTGGTTCTGACTGTTATTGTATTCATTAAGATTTTTATTATTTTTAATATAATTTATTTATTGTAGAGTGCTGTTTATTTAAAATATCATCCAAATGGGTCACTTTTATTTATTACTACAATACAATACAAACATATTTTTGGCATATTTTCAAAATAAACATTTTGTAAGTCTTTATTTTGTCTTTTTTTTTTGTACCGAAAATAAACCGAAAATAAACCGAACCGAGCCCTCCTTGTAATTGAACCGAACCGAAATGTGATTTTAGCGTACCGTTACACCCCTACTATTTATAATGTGTTAGAGAAAACTGAACTGTAGCCGTCACCTTTGAAAAATGCTCCCTACTCTATAAAATAACAAATGTTGGACAAGTTTTTCTGCTAATCCTAAATATGGCAACTACTGTGCAGCTCATTTTATTTTGCTGGCATTTGTCACACGCTTTAGTTAATGCTGTGCACTGAGGGAACTAAGACCATAAAAACATGTAGTTGATTCAAGAAAATAAAAAGCTTCCAACAGACGAATCCACATATTAGATGATCTGCTTTTGGTGCCGAGTGCTAAAAATTCTGCTTTGCAGCGTCGTCTGAAGCGGATCTATTAAGTTTTAAACACAATGAGCAGAAAGATGTGACAGAAAAGCTATTGGGGTGAAGTTATCGTTGAAATCCACGAGTGGTGGGCTGGATGACTCAGAAACATTCATCTCTCAGCGCCTGCAAAGGAGTCATTTAAGAACAGATGTCACAAACACCTCTGCATGAACTATGCAACTACAGTCGCTTTTCACATCGTCATAGTGCATCTGCTCGGAGACTAGAAATCATTGTACCTAGACGTAATTTGGTAACTGTGGATTTGCTACTATAAATGTTGTTCACTTTAAATACAGTTGATATCTGTGGTTATTTACATGCACAAACAGCAGCAGCAACTGAAGCTCAATTCCAGCAGAAATATGTATATTTTGTCCTGCAAGAATGAGATATAAATACAGTTATGGGAAAAAAAAGTTTGTATGTCATATATTCACAATATATAATTACCGTATTTTCTGGTGTATAAGTCACCTTTTTTTTGCAAAGATTTGTCAGTCCTGTGACTTATATGCCAAATTGACATATACAGTATATATATACGTATATATATTTTTTTACATTCATAATGCAATTTTTGACTGACACTTTGAATTTCAATGAATGGCAACAGCGAGTCCTCCCGTGCATGCTCTCTTCGCTCAGCTGGGGCAGGCGGAGGAACGCTGGAGAGCTCGCAGCTCCGGCTGCGATGGATGGATGGATGGTGCCACGCCGCCCAGGCGAAATGAAGTTGTTTTGAGTATTAAAGTGTATTTATTAAGGAAAAGTTAAACTGAGACACACCTTTGCTATAATTTCGAGCAAACACTCTCTTCAATCAGCTGGTGCAGGCAGAGTAACGCTGGAGAGCTAGCGGATCCGGCTGCGATGCATGGATGGATGGATGGATGAGAGGATGGATGATGGATGGATGGATAGATGGTACTGCACCACCAAGGCAAAATGAAGCTATTCTGACCGTTAAATAAATGCATAATAAACGTGACGGGTCAGCGGTGACGCACAATAAATGTGACATATGCCGAAGTGACTTATACTGTATATCTTTTTTTGTCTGCGTGATGCTTTTTTTTGACTGAGGCGACTTATACTCCGGAGCGACTTATACGCTGGAAAAGATGGTAAGAGACTGGAATTTAAAATTTGAAGTAATAAAACAAAATAGATCATTTTGACCTTAAAATAAAGTTTTAGTTGATTACATACCATTATTTTTAATTAACTAAAACTAAAACGCCTTTGTTTACATAATTAAATTGTACCTAAAATTAACCCTCCTCCTTTTTACTAGTTTATTCCAATAAAATGTATCTAAAAAAACTACCATGATTTGTATTCTATCTGCGTTTGCTTTTATATTTGAAGGTCCGTTTTTGTGTAAATACCTGAATTTATGCTGTATATTTATGCAGGTTTTTCTTTGACATCCAGATGGCTCTACCTTTAACCGTTGGCCTTAATAACCTAAGATCGACAGAAGAAAATATTTTGATCACTCCTGAGATGTTCTGTCACTTTCTGTTTTATGTCTGATGTGTCCCTGATTTCCCCCAGGGCTGCAAATGTAGACTTATTACCTCGTTTAACAGCTGCTGTTGACTTAATATGATCCATATGCTTGTTAAACAGATCCACAGACCAGGGAGGTAAATATTATATGTTATTAAAATAAAATAAAATATTTAAATATGTAATTTCTGTTCATTTCACTATTTTGTTTGTTACAGGGGGTCTTGTGTATGTTTTGGTTGTGAATTTGATAAAAATGCAGCTTGAAGAAAACACAGACTGGACAAAGCTTGTTGTCAAACTTAATGGTAATTAATTAATACACATAATTATAAATAAAGAAGTACAAACATTTTATATATATATATATATATATATATATATATATATATATATATATATATATATATATATATATATATATATATATATATATATATATATATATATATATATATATATATATATATATATATATATATATATATATATATATATATATATATATATATATATATATATATATATATATATATATATATATATATATATATATATATATATATATATATATATATATATATATATATATATATATATATATATATATATATATATATATATATATATATATATATATATATATATATATATATATATATATATATATATATATATATATATATATATATATATATATATATATATATATATATATATATATATATATATATATATATATATATATATATATATATATATATATATATATATATATATATATATATATATATATATATATATACATACAGTATATATGTGTGTGTGTGTGAACGGGGTAAATGCAGTATATTGCAATACAGAGAGGTATGTCTTACACCTAACGTGTTAATACAAATGCATAAACCTGGAGTGAATTAATTTTTTTTGTGTGCTCTTTTGCTTCTTGTCCTTTCTGAAAAAGCCATGTACAGATTTTCAAACCCCAGCAGCTCCATCAGGATCCTGACTCAGTTTGACATATTTAATCAGTCTTTCTCTTGGGACAAATGAAAGAAATCTGTTCAAGAAACTAAAGAAATTGCCTCGAGACTTAAAGGTACCTTTAGCTCCACAGTAGTACGGGGCCCATGCACCATCACAGTCACCGGCATCGTGTTTCCACTCCTCTCACTATAAAGTGAAACAATGTTTTATTCATGTTCTGAGCTCCTGTGGTGACATGGAGACTTTTTGTAAATATTCATCCAAAGAAACTTATCCATTGTGAACTTTGAATGTTAGAAAACATTTAGTATGGCTGATTTTGAGTTACATCTGAAACTGCGTAATCACTGATGAATCTCAACATTAATTTATCAGTAGAGGAAAATATATATTTATCTATTTACACTTGAGTGGTTGCCAACAACTTCATGTGTTTTAAAGTATTCATACATAAAAAAAATACCTGTATTACATGTATTTTTGTTGTTAGTATTCAATTAATATAAAACAACTTAAAAATATTAAAATAATTTGGTTCTAAAGAAAACATATAAATTATTTAATTTAAATGCCAGAGTATATACTGTACTCCAAAAATGGTTTTGGTTTAAAAAGAAATAAACAAAACAAAAATTAAAAACTGTTTAATGAAAGAAAGGACAATCCAAATAAAAACTACAGCTAAAACATAAATAATATTGAAAAGACTTATTAATTAGTAGAAAAGGTTTTACCATTGAGCTCAACAATAACGGAGTGATTTTAGTAAAACGGCAATTGATTAAATAAAAAGTGATGATACTTTTCAATTAGATCATTTATTTATTGGGCATAAAAGCATAATCGAAAAACAGTAAATATAAAAACGTGTACATAAAATTAGAAACATAACCATCCGCTCCTTTGTTGTTTCCTTTAAGGCAACATTTAATTAAATTTAATAAAGTTGAAAATAAAATAATCCAAACATGAAAAACAAACTAAATGTGTTGTTTTGTTCCATCCCGACTCCAAATGTCTTATTTTTTTTCATTTCAGGACATCTTTTGTCTCCTGCAATCACTTTAACTTTGTAATTAGAGAGGTGGTGGGGATGATGCTGTTCAGGCAGCATGGCGAAGAGAACGTGGGGGCTGATGGGAGTGCTGTTGATTACTAACAAACGTGCTGTTTCCTCCAACAAAAGACCAGATGTTGTTTCTGATTCAACGCGTTCTCTCCTGCAAAACTGTTTGAAACACATTTAGATTTATTACTGTCTACTGCTCTCACTGCTAAGTGATGTTTACTGATAAAATCAAGAGGACATTTACATTTTGCTCAAAAATAATGTTTTGTGTGTGGATTATACTGTACGTTACATGACGAACGGATCATAAACTTTTATAAAAATAGGTTTGATTCAGCAGTAGTTTTTAAAGAACATAAGCTTTTATGATAGTCTATAGGGAAACAATATGTAGTTCCATTTTTATCTCTAATTCAATGTAATTTTTGAAATTTACTGTAAAAAAACCTGTTGAATTGTGGTAGTTTCACAGCACGTATTACTGCAGTATAATAAAATAAAACATGATTTGAAAATTGCTTAAACATTTTAAATGTATGGGTTGTTTCTGAAACACAAAAACCTACATTCACCTGCACACCCAGTGATTGTGGTCCGCCACAGTTGTAGATCCTGTTAGTTATCAAGCATGTCAGCTTGGTTTGGGGTTTTACAGCCGAGTATTAATCTTGAAGTGACAGTGGTGTGCACCCACGATGCCCCTTGGTCTTGCTACAGAAAAGGTCAGCCACCCCCTCAAGCCACAGAGCTCCAGTCAGTCTTTGGTCACAAATCGTCAGGGTGGTTTAACAGCACTGCAGTATTGACAGACCTTTGTCCTAATGAAGTGCCTGTTATCTGCAGAAAGAGTGACAGCAGGAAGGAGAGCGCTGTCGAGGATTCTTCTGCTGGTTACAAACAGGCTCAAACCAACACAGAGCGAGAAGATAATCCAGGGGGGTTTATTAAGCTCTTCAATTAATAAATTGAGACAATTACCGGTATACATCTATGACAGAAGAACCAATAAATTAAAACTTGCTTTTGCATTAACTCTTTACATCTGTTTTGGTTGTAAACCACTTGTGGTGAAAAATAGAAGCATTTTGAGCAATAACCCCCCCCCCCCCACACACACACACACACACACACACACACACACACAAAAGAGAAAAGTTACAAAACAAACATCCACCATCTGTAATATTTGTCTGCACAATGTTTATTACAAGCTCTCTTTAAAATGTCTGCAGTGTTACTTTTTAATCATACAATATGACACTTTTACCACTTTATTTGCCATCTCCTCTGTGGTCCACACTGTGCTCAACCACCTGGATCAGAAGGACTCATACGTCCGTATGCTCTTTGTGGACTTCACATCTGCCTTCAACACCATGATCCCCCAAACCCTGATGGACAAACTATCCACACTAGGACTAAGCCCCTCCATTTGTAACTGGGTCCTAGACTTCTTAACAAACAGACCACAGTCAGTGAGGATCCACAACTTCTCCTCCTCCACCATAAACCTCAGCACTGGCTCTCCTCAAGGATGTGTGTTGAGCCCCCTTCTGTTCACTCTGCTCACATATGATTGTGCAGCTACCCATCCAGGCTGTCATATTGTAAAGTTTGCAGATGATACAGCGGTGGTGGGATGTATCACAAACAATGATGAGTCCAGCTACAGGGAGGAGGTGGAACACCTGGAGAGCTGGTGCAAGGACACTAACCTTCACATCAATGTGAAGAAAACAAATTAGATGATTGTGGACTTCAGAAGGAACAAACACACCCACACCCCACTGAACATAAGTGGATCTGCAGTGGAAGTGGTCTCCAGCTACAAGTACTTGGGTGTACACATGACCGATGACCTCAGCTGGAGCAACAACACCACCAGCCTGATCAAGAAAAAACATCAAAGACTCTACTTCCTCAGACGGCTGAGACGAGCTGGACTGGGAAGCTCAGTCCTCACCTCCTTCTACAGGTGTGCAGTGGAGAGCATCCTGTGCTCCAGCATCAACGTGTGGCATGGAGGCTGCACAGCTGCAGAAAGAAAAGCTCTGCAGAGAGTGGTGAAGGCTGCACAGAAGATGTTGGAGTCAGTCTCCCCACCATCACAGACATCTACACCTCCAGATGCAGGAAGAGGGCCACCTGCATCATGAAGGACCCCACTCACCCAGCACACACACTTTTTGCCCCACTCCCCTCAGGAAGGAGGTTGAGGAGCATTAAGTGTAGAACCACTAGACTGAGGAACAGCTTCTACCCTGAGGCTGTTAGACTCATGAATATCTAACTAGAATATGCACTGTGAAATATCACATCATGTGATGGTGCTGATCTGTTTCATGTTGCTGTGTTAATTCTTGCTCATCTGCTCACACAGACTCATGTTTGTGCTGCTGTTTGACGCTATGTTTATATGCCATTGGTGCTTAGTGTATTTTTAGCTGATGTTTTTCTTAGTTCATATCTTAGATCTTATTACAGGTTTTCTTTTACATTTTATTGTTGGATGTAACTGGGACCCTGTGTACATAATTTCGTTCCACCATATGTACAACATGTAGTGCGAATGACAATAAAGAAACTGACTCTGATTCTGACTCTGATTTTATTTGCTACCTTTTAGTGAAGTTGGTGGAGTCTGGTAATCCCCGTGTTCATCTCCTGTGTTCTGTTGCAGTGTTAGAATTACAGATCAACCAGTATAAGTGTTGCAAATGAGGATGGATATACAGCACCAGTTTTTTTTTTACATTATTTTGCACTATACAGTACATATCTATTATATATATATATATATATATATATATATATATATATATATATATATATATATATATATATATATATATATATATATATTAGGGGTGTAACGGTACGCTAAAATCACATTTCGGTTCGGTTCAACTACAAGGAGGGCTCGGTTCGGTTTATTTTCGGTTTATTTTCGGTACAAAAAAAAAAGACAAAATAAAGACTTACAAAATGTTTATTTTGAAAATATGCCAAAAATATGTTTGTATTGTATTGTAGTAATAAATAAAAGTGACCCATTTGGATGATATTTTAAATAAACAGCACTCTACAATAAATAAACTATATTAACAATAATAAAAATCTTAATAAATACAATAACAGTCAGAACCAGAACAATAAGCAGCAACAGACTGTTTACAATCTAACTAATCAAGTTTTTGTCCAGTAGCAGTAGTGTGGCTGTATTTGTCCTCATTACTCACAACCAGAGTTCAGTTCAGTCATCACACACTTCTTAGCTGCAGCAGGTGATCTCTGGTGGATTTCCCTGAAGTGGAAGAGACATGCTACCTCTGTAACTGGAAATACTGGAAATACATCCTATATGCTTTTCACTGCCTTATGCATCGCAAAGAAAACCATACTCGTAAATT
>JBBPBX010003118.1:55750-84830 GCA_038048925.1 Garcialebias charrua | reverse complement strand
TCAAAGTCAAGTCAAAGTCAAAGTCAACTTTATTGTCAGATCTGCAATATGTACTGTACAGGACATACACAGGACCGAAATTGCGTTTCTCTCAGTCCCTCGGTGCAACAGTAAACATCTAAACATTGAAACACTGAAACATATAATAATAGACATAAGCATAAAATAGTAAAACTAACACTGTCCTGAGTTTTTTGCATAGTGGTATAAGAGTATGAAAATTTACACCAACTCTAAAACTAAAACATTAAACATTTAATGAACATAATACTGTCCTGAGTTTTTGCATACTAGTATAAAAAAGAGTATAAAAAGTATAACTAAAATAAACTAAAGGTTTCTAGCATTGACATTTGCAAAGTGGCAAAGCAGCGTATGAGTCAATGTACACAGTATATGTATGAGGTAGTAGTTGATGTTGTTGTAGAGGCAAAAAGTGGCATATGCAGTAAGGCACATTGGGCATCCCTAAATAAGACCGTTCAGAGCACACTGTATATGTACCAGCAGTGGTGTAGATATTAGAGTAGTGTAAATAAATGTAAACAGTAGTAATTACATGTAAGCAGTAGTAATAAAAGTAAACAGTATTAATAAATGTAAACAGAGAATGTAAACAGTATTATGATTATAGGCAGTGATGTAATACAGACATTAGTGCAAGTATGAGAAGTAGTGCAAACTGTATGAGCACATGACCGAGAGTTTAGTGATTAACCCGTTTGATGACACAGAGTCTAGTGTTAAAAACTTTGTGTTGAGTGATAATATGTGAGAAAGTTTTAGTGTTAAGGCAGTTCAAATGGGAGGGGAGGCAGAGCAGGCAGAGTGTTTAGCATTCTGACTGCCTGATGAACAGAGCTGTCTCTCAGTCTGCTGGTTCGAGCCTGGAGACTCCTCAGTCTCCTCCCTGATGGCAGCAGTCTGAAGCAGCTGTGTAGTGGGTGTGTGGGATCACCTGCCATGCGGTGGGCTTTCCGAGTGAGGCGTTTGCTGTGTAAGTCCTGCAGTGAGGGCAAGGAGGTGCCCACGATCTTCTCAGCTGCTCTCACAATGCGCTGGAGGCTCTTGCGGCAGGATGCAGTACATGCACCAAACCACACAGTGATGCAGCTGGTCAGGACACTTTCTATGGCACCTCTGTAGAAGGTGCTCATGATGGGGGTTGAAGCTCCAGCCCTTTTCAGCTTGCGGAGAAAGTAGAGACGCTGGTGAGCCTTCTTTGCCAGTGCTGCAGTGTTCCTGCTCCAGGACAGGTCCTTTGAGACGTGCACTCCCAGGAACTTGGTGCTGTCTACTCTCTCCACTGCGGTGCTGTTGATGGTCAGAGGGGATGTTGTGCATCCCTCTTCCTGAAGTCCACAACAATCTCCTTTGTCTTCTCCACGTTGAGAGTGAGATTGTTGTGTCCGCACAACAAATTTTGATACAAAGAAGAATCTGTCCAGAGGACTACATTTACTGAACCTGCATCAGAACAATAATCTGTAAAGATTTAGTACATTTGATATGGAAAACACATTTTGACTTAACCAATTACATTAATATATTTTCAGTGGTAAAATATGCAGGCTTATTTCATATTACTTTCATACTACTGTATTCCCTTTCATTGCTTTATGTATTTATTATCTTACTTTTAATGATAACAATATAATGTCACTACTGTCGTTTAGAAAGTTTATATTGGAACTAATGCTTGTTTGTTCACACACAGAACAGCTCACCTGTTCCTTCATACTGACAGGAACAATCCCCTCATCACTCCTTGACATTAAATCACATTTTAAAAATTGTCACAACTCAACACAAATCTCTCCTTTTTACAAAGCCTTATGATCAATTCAGGCCAGTTTCATTAAAGGGTTGAATCATCTAACATCTCAGGGCACTTTTCATAGAGAGCAGGTCTTCACCAGACTCATACTCTTCATTATATTATTATAATAATATAATGAATATATAATGAAGCCCACTCTGGGCTGCTGCATGATGGAGCAGAGCATCTTGCTTCTGACAAAGTTTCAGTTATGTGGCGTCGCATCATAATATTATTTAAATTATTTAACAGTATGTTATGTCACAATGCCACACACCACACATTTCATTGACTTGATAATTAACTTGAACTGTGTTTTGCAGTAAAGTTCATCATCATCATGTCTCACCTGTTTGATCTCTCATTTACAAACTGCAGCTGTTTGAGTGAAACATGTGTCGATGTTTGTATATTTAGCTGCGTCTGTTTCCAGAGCCTTTCTGTTTTTAATATTCTCTTCTCACTCTGCACCACCCTCCTTTTCCTCCCTTCCATCTTTCCACTGGCCACACTTAGGTGTCACCTCCGGGTACGTAACAAAAACGAAACTAAAAGTGGAGTTGGGGCGGCCCCCACAGCTGCTGCGGTGATAAACTGATGACATGTGAATAAATGAGGGGCGGGGCGGCCCAGGAGCAGCGCTGTGGTGGTGTTCTGTGTTATATGTTGTTAAAAACAAAAGTTGTAAAAGATTTTAAAAATTTAAAAAATGAGGAGCGGCGTCTCCGCTTCTTCTTCTTTTCTCTTTTTCCTAAACTGCGCAATGTTATGCCGCCCCCTGCTGGAGGCCGCCCATGTCACCCATATAAGGAACCGCCACTGCACACACACACAAAGTACTCATTGCACACACACACAAAGTACTGCCAACAGTCCAGAACACGTCCATCAATAAATACTCTGTGTTCCTCAAACAACATTATGAATATGGGCTTTGAGTTATGATGCAACATCCTGTTAAAAGGATAACCTGAACTCAGTGACCCCGCTGACAGGAAGTGACATCATCTGACTCGAGGCGTCATTTATCACAACCTGAACAGAAACACCAAACAGAACCTGAACAGGTCCGTCCATTTCTGTCCCAACATTACCCAGCATGCCCTGGGGCTCAGTAACTCATGTCATTTCAGTAACTCAGACTGAAATTCAGCATTAATCCACAGAACTCCCTGCTTCTGAAAAACATCACGTAAAGAAACCAAAACAACTGTGGCCGTGTAAAGTGAATTTCAACATTTTCTTCAATAAACATTATAAATGTCGTAATTGTAATCTTGTAAATGAGTAAAAAGTCTCAAAATTGTAGCTCAATTAATTTTGGAGTTATAGATCAAACTGTGTATAAACACATTTCTCTTTCAGGATTTTTTAGGCGTGGTTTAAATGTGACCGCGTTTCGTCACGCGGTCACAAGCCCCACCCCCTGCAGCTCCAGCCGTTATAAATGCGTTCTTCGGTGGAGCCGTTCACTCGCTACCGACCGTCTCCCTCCAGTACTGGCGTGCTGCTGGAGCGACCACATGCCACCTGCACCTCCGCCCCCCCCGCGCGCGCGTGTGTGGCGATCAGACCCCGCATGCATGTGACCGGGTCGCGCGCGCGCGTGTGTGTGTGTGTGTGTGTGTGAGAGGCGATCAGACCCCGCATGCGATGTGACCGGGTCGCGCGCGTGTGCGTGTGAGGCGATCAGACCCCGCATGCGATGTGACCGGGTCGGACCGCGAGTCCGCTCATCTTCTAAAATAGCGCTGATTATAACAGCGGAGTTATGTGTCCTCAACTTTAAAAACATAACCAGAGTTGTTAGTGCACTAAAAACAGCGTAACTCTTGGAAAAAGGAGCTGCTGGAAGCCAGAACTCAGATAAAAACGGAGCAGGTGGATCTCTGCTTCCCCCGTATGCCTCCCCACACAGCTCAGCTCTGAAGGGGGCTGGACACGGCGCAGTACTGCGCTGAAACCACGCCCACGCACTGACACGCCCCTAGCGTTCCAGGGCAAGGCAAAATCATGTTTTTTCATGATTTTTGACACTTAATTTTATAAGGAAAACAATGTTTTTAATCAGTCAGATTTATATGGGTGATTAATAACACATATTTATGCCATGTGACAAACTAAAAACACAAATTTAATTTCACTTTACATGGTCTTTAATGTTGAAAATTATCAACGTAAACATAAATCTGATATTTAACCTGCGTTTTCTAGACCAGCTACAAGTTCTGTGTGGATGTTTGAATTTACAGATTGTTAGTGAATGCATCTTCACCTGGTCAAAAACTCACAAGGCTTTCCTGAAGGCTGAGTCCCGCCCACACTACACGAGCATTCTGATTGGTTAATGCTCCTGTCAATCATTCAACTCCTCCAGCAGAGACTCTGATGAGCTCCGCCTTCTCTGCTGACCCTGAAGTCCAGACCAATCAGGACAAAGCTTCAACATGTTTCTGCCTGGAGACAAACATTTTAGAGAATCTGATTGGACGACTGTAAAATACAGGTAGTCCCCGAATTACGAGCGCTCTGATCTACGAGGTTCCAGACTTACGAGCTGGCGAATTTTTGGAAAAAACGCAAAAAATACTGAGTTTTCATGTGTTTTTTCACCACAGTTAGTTAGCTAAACATATGGACACACGTTTCCGATCATTTTTATGCACTCATAAGCAGTTTTTTGATGAAAAACGAGTGTTTGTAGTCGCGCTAGCGAAACCGTTCCAATTTACGAGCGAAATTCCGGACTTACGAGAGACATGGCAACCGTTCCAAATTACGAGATTTCCGGTTTACGAGCGCCTCGTTGTAACGGATCTCGCTCGTAAATCGGGGACTACCTGTAGTTCACAGAAAATAAGAGAAATGAGAAAAAATAAGAAAAACGTTGGAAATTTTTCTTTTATATTAAAAAGTGTAATAGAAAATGTAACATTTTGTTTGTGCTGAAGGCCTTCTCTGAAGTTCTCCACGGTTAGTTAAAGCTGGGGTATGTAACATTGTAATGTAGTCTAACTTTTCTAACAATATATTTTTAACATATTTCTTCACTCTGTCACTATCTACTGACAGACTGATGTTAGACAAAGTAATCTCTGAAAAAAACTATAGTCCCCTTGCTTCTCTATCAGCATTTATAAAAACACTAAAAACACAGAGTGACCCGGACACTGACCAGCCAATAAAAACAGAGTTGTTTGTCACGCCCCAAGCCACGCCCCCGCCTGTCACAGCCTCAGCACCGCGGCTCGTTCTCATTCAAAGGATTGCAAAGCGATCATTGCAAATTTGTCACGACTCGCGAGCGAATTAAAACATGTCCAAATTGGCTGGTGAGGCTCTGCTGATTACAGGGTCTTTTTGTGTTGTTGGACGAGTGATTCATGGTTTTATTATATTTTTTAAACAGTTATATTATCATATAAACACAGAACTTCGCAGCGCAGAGACAGGACATGTAGTGGGGGCGGAGCATTCCAGACATTCCAAACCTGCACTGACAGACATGAGGAAATCACGAGCGAATTAAATCATGTCCAACGTTGCTTCTTGAAGCTCTGATGATTTCTGCTGGTTTTTGTGTTGTTGGACAAGTGCTCTATGGTTTTATTATATTTTTAAAAGGTTTTTATAACATATAATCACAGAATATTGAAGCGCTCCGAGCAGACACACAGCAGGGGGCGGAGCAGAACTCAAGTTCAGCAGAAGCACGGACTGTGGCTCCTCCTCTGAGCCATATATGGCTCTGAGGGGGAGGGAGCAGAATGCTTTTCTGCGCTGAAAATATTTCTAAGTCCCAGAGTGTCCCAGAAATCGCAGACCATACCTTTAAAGCATGAAGATGGAGGGGTCAAAGGTCACGTGGGCAGAAGATGACGTTGTCCTCGGTGTAAATGGACAAAATTCAACTAAAGACTTGTATGGACATGAAAGCACAGCGATCAGGTGTGAAGAACTTACCTGTTGATGACTACCAGCTGATTCAAACGTTTCATGATCAGAGACTTCACCAGAACCAGAACCACTCACGGTTCCTTTGGTGGAAGTGGTTTTAGTAAAAATAAGGTCCAATGTGGAGACAGTCTGAGGACATTTTCTGTCCTGAACATGTGTGGAGCTGTTGTTGGACAGTTGGAGACAATCTAGGGGACAAAGGGTTGGACTTGTCTGTTACCTGGACGTCAAGCTGGAGCAAAGACAAGTTTGGAGAAACGTGTCACCTGTGACCTTGACCCCATGACCTTGAAGTCAACAGGGATGTCCCTCGAGGTGTCCGGCTGGAGCTGTTTTCAGACAAACACGAGGACGTCTGATCAGAACCACCTCCGGTTCTGATCACGTTCCACAGCGAGCGCAACGTTCCTGTCATCATTTAAACAGAAACAAGACCGAGTCCAAACTGGATTCCCTGTTCACACTTGATCCAGATCTTCGGCCTGATTCTTGTGTGTCCCCGCCGGCTTCGGTCCAGAACCCTCCACCTCATGAGTGAAGCAGTAAAAGCTCCAGAACTTTGAGCCCGGCCCGGCCTTCCTTTAAACTCAGAAACAGTTTCCATGGAGCTTTAAACCCCTGAAGATTTGGTTCTGGGTTGGATTTTCTGGTTTTGGGCCATAAATTATTTTAAATTGTCCAGAGTTTTGATTTTAGTCTTTATTTTTTATGAAAAGATTTTTTTTAAATATTTTGTCAAAAAATAAAACCATGATTAAAATCATTCTTATTTTTCTTCACTTTAATAAACCAACTGAATCTTAACTCGTTTAAAGTAGCAAAAGGCTGGCTAAAAGTAGCAAAAGGCTGGCTAAAAGCTAAACATAGCAAAAGGCTGGCTAAAAGTAGCAAAAGGCTGGTTAAAGTGTACATAATCTCGTTTTCATCACATGTACCACATGCGGTGCAAATAAAGACTCTCTGACTCTGACTTAAAAGTAGCAAAAGGCTGGTTAAAAGTAGCAAAAGGCTGGTTAAAAGTAGCAAAAGGCTGGTTAAAAGTAGCAAAAGGCTGGTTAAAAGTAGCAAAAGGCTGGTTAAAAGTAGCAAAAGGCTGGTTAAAAGTAGCAAAAGGCTGGTTAAAAGTAGCAAAAGGCTGGTTAAAATGAGCAAAAGGCTGGTTAAAAGTAGCAAAAGGCTGGTTAAAAGTAGCAAAAGGCTGGCTAAAAGTAGCAAAAGGCTGGTTAAAATGAGCAAAAGGCTGGTTAAAAGTAGCAAAAGGCTGGTTAAAAGTAGCAAAAGGCTGGCTAAAAGTAGCAAAAGGCTGGTTAAAAGTAGCAAAAGGCTGGTTAAAATGAGCAAAAGGCTGGTTAAAATGAGCAAAAGGCTGGTTAAAATGAGCAAAAGGCTGGTTAAAAGTAGCAAAAGGCTGGTTAAAAGTAGCAAAAGGCTGGTTAAAATGAGCAAAAGGCTGGTTAAAATTAGCAAAAGGCTGGTTAAAATGAGCAAAAGGCTGGTTAAAATGAGCAAAAGGCTGGTTAAAAGTAGCAAAAGGCTGGTTAAAATGAGCAAAAGGCTGGTTAAAATGAGCAAAAGGCTGGTTAAAATGAGCAAAAGGCTGGTTAAAAGTAGCAAAAGGCTGGTTAAAAGTAGCAAAAGGCTGGTTAAAAGTAGCAAAAGGCTGGTTAAAATGAGCAAAAGGCTGGTTAAAAGTAGCAAAAGGCTGGTTAAAAGGAGCAAAAGGCTGGTTAAAAGTAGCAAAAGGCTGGTTAAAAGTAGCAAAAGGCTGGTTAAAAGTAGCAAAAGGCTGGTTAAAAGTAGCAAAAGGCTGGTTAAAAGTAGCAAAAGGCTGGTTAAAAGTAGCAAAAGGCTGGTTAAAAGTAGCAAAAGGCTGGTTAAAAGTAGCAAAAGGCTGGTTAAAAGTAGCAAAAGGCTGGTTAAAAGTAGCAAAAGGCTGGTTAAAAGCAGCAAAAGGCTGGTTAAAAGTAGCAAAAGGCTGGTTAAAAGTAGCAAAAGGCTGGTTAAAAGTAGCAAAAGGCTGGTTAAAAGTAGCAAAAGGCTGGTTAAAAGTAGCAAAAGGCTGGCTAAAAGTAGCAAAAGGCTGGTTAAAAGTAGCAAAAGGCTGGTTAAAAGTAGCAAAAGGCTGGCTAAAAGTAGCAAAAGGCTGGTTAAAAGTAGCAAAAGGCTGGCTAAAAGTAGCAAAAGGCTGGCTAAAAGTAGCAAAAGGCTGGCTAAAAGTAGCAAAAGGCTGGCTAAAAGTAGCAAAAGGCTGGCTAAAAGTAGCAAAAGGCTGGCTAAAAGTAGCAAAAGGCTGGCTAAAAGTAGCAAAAGGCTGGCTAAAAGTAGCAAAAGGCTGGCTAAAAGTAGCAAAAGGCTGGCTAAAAGTAGCAAAAGGCTGGCTAAAAGTAGCAAAAGGCTGGCTAAAAGTAGCAAAAGGCTGGCTAAAAGTAGCAAAAGGCTGGCTAAAAGTAGCAAAAGGCTGGCTAAAAGTAGCAAAAGGCTGGCTAAAAGTAGCAAAAGGCTGGCTAAAAGTAGCAAAAGGCTGGCTAAAAGTAGCAAAAGGCTGGCTAAAAGTAGCAAAAGGCTGGCTAAAAGTAGCAAAAGGCTGGCTAAAAGTAGCAAAAGGCTGGCTAAAAGTAGCAAAAGGCTGGCTAAAAGCTAAACATAGCAAAAGGCTGGCTAAAAGTAGCAAAAGGCTGGTTAAAGTGTACATAATCTCGTTTTCATCACATGTACCACATGCGGTGCAAATAAAGACTCTCTGACTCTGACTTAAAAGTAGCAAAAGGCTGGTTAAAAGTAGCAAAAGGCTGGCTAAAAGTAGCAAAAGGCTGGTTAAAAGTAGCAAAAGGCTGGTTAAAAGTAGCAAAAGGCTGGTTAAAAGTAGCAAAAGGCTGGCTAAAAGTAGCAAAAGGCTGGTTAAAAGTAGCAAAAGGCTGGTTAAAATGAGCAAAAGGCTGGCTAAAAGTAGCAAAAGGCTGGTTAAAATGAGCAAAAGGCTGGCTAAAAGTAGCAAAAGGCTGGTTAAAAGTAGCAAAAGGCTGGCTAAAAGTAGCAAAAGGCTGGTTAAAATGAGCAAAAGGCTGGTTAAAAGTAGCAAAAGGCTGGCTAAAAGTAGCAAAAGGCTGGTTAAAAGTAGCAAAAGGCTGGCTAAAAGTAGCAAAAGGCTGGTTAAAAGTAGCAAAAGGCTGGCTAAAAGTAGCAAAAGGCTGGTTAAAATGAGCAAAAGGCTGGTTAAAAGTAGCAAAAGGCTGGTTAAAAGTAGCAAAAGGCTGGCTAAAAGTAGCAAAAGGCTGGCTAAAAGTAGCAAAAGGCTGGCTAAAAGTAGCAAAAGGCTGGCTAAAAGTAGCAAAAGGCTGGTTAAAAGTAGCAAAAGGCTGGTTAAAAGTAGCAAAAGGCTGGTTAAAAGTAGCAAAAGGCTGGCTAAAAGTAGCAAAAGGCTGGTTAAAAGTAGCAAAAGGCTGGCTAAAAGTAGCAAAAGGCTGGTTAAAAGTAGCAAAAGGCTGGCTAAAAGTAGCAAAAGGCTGGCTAAAAGTAGCAAAAGGCTGGCTAAAAGTAGCAAAAGGCTGGCTAAAAGTAGCAAAAGGCTGGCTAAAAGTAGCAAAAGGCTGGCTAAAAGTAGCAAAAGGCTGGCTAAAAGTAGCAAAAGGCTGGCTAAAAGTAGCAAAAGGCTGGCTAAAAGTAGCAAAAGGCTGGCTAAAAGTAGCAAAAGGCTGGCTAAAAGTAGCAAAAGGCTGGCTAAAAGTAGCAAAAGGCTGGCTAAAAGTAGCAAAAGGCTGGCTAAAAGTAGCAAAAGGCTGGCTAAAAGAGCAAAAGGCTGGCTAAAAGTAGCAAAAGGCTGGCTAAAAGTAGCAAAAGGCTGGCTAAAAGTAGCAAAAGGCTGGCTAAAAGTAGCAAAAGGCTGGCTAAAAGTAGCAAAAGGCTGGCTAAAAGTAGCAAAAGGCTGGCTAAAAGCTAAACGTAGCAAAAGGCTGGCTAAAAGTAGCAAAAGGCTGGTTAAAGTGTACATAATCTCGTTTTCATCACATGTACCACATGCGGTGCAAATAAAGACTCTCTGACTCTGACTTAAAAGTAGCAAAAGGCTGGTTAAAAGTAGCAAAAGGCTGGCTAAAAGTAGCAAAAGGCTGGTTAAAAGTAGCAAAAGGCTGGTTAAAGGTAGCAAAAGGCTGGTTAAAAGTAGCAAAAGGCTGGCTAAAAGTAGCAAAAGGCTGGTTAAAAGTAGCAAAAGGCTGGTTAAAATGAGCAAAAGGCTGGCTAAAAGTAGCAAAAGGCTGGTTAAAATGAGCAAAAGGCTGGCTAAAAGTAGCAAAAGGCTGGTTAAAAGTAGCAAAAGGCTGGCTAAAAGTAGCAAAAGGCTGGTTAAAATGAGCAAAAGGCTGGTTAAAAGTAGCAAAAGGCTGGTTAAAAGTAGCAAAAGGCTGGTTAAAAGTAGCAAAAGGCTGGTTAAAAGTAGCAAAAGGCTGGTTAAAAGTAGCAAAAGGCTGGTTAAAAGTAGCAAAAGGCTGGTTAAAAGTAGCAAAAGGCTGGTTAAAAGTAGCAAAAGGCTGGTTAAAAGTAGCAAAAGGCTGGTTAAAAGTAGCAAAAGGCTGGTTAAAAGTAGCAAAAGGCTGGTTAAAAGTAGCAAAAGGCTGGTTAAAAGTAGCAAAAGGCTGGTTAAAAGTAGCAAAAGGCTGGTTAAAAGTAGCAAAAGGCTGGTTAAAAGCAGCAAAAGGCTGGTTAAAAGTAGCAAAAGGCTGGTTAAAAGTAGCAAAAGGCTGGTTAAAAGTAGCAA
Organism: Garcialebias charrua; assembly: GCA_038048925.1. Lineage (NCBI taxonomy): Eukaryota > Metazoa > Chordata > Actinopteri > Cyprinodontiformes > Rivulidae > Garcialebias > Garcialebias charrua. Next base: position 74,301 of record JBBPBX010003118.1, on the reverse strand, counting down.
AAGGCTGGTTAAAAGTAGCAAAAGGCTGGTTAAAAGTAGCAAAAGGCTGGTTAAAAGTAGCAAAAGGCTGGTTAAAATGAGCAAAAGGCTGGTTAAAAGTAGCAAAAGGCTGGTTAAAAGTAGCAAAAGGCTGGTTAAAAGTAGCAAAAGGCTGGTTAAAAGTAGCAAAAGGCTGGTTAAAAGTAGCAAAAGGCTGGCTAAAAGTAGCAAAAGGCTGGTTAAAAGTAGCAAAAGGCTGGTTAAAAGTAGCAAAAGGCTGGTTAAAAGTAGCAAAAGGCTGGCTAAAAGTAGCAAAAGGCTGGCTAAAAGTAGCAAAAGGCTGGCTAAAAGTAGCAAAAGGCTGGCTAAAAGTAGCAAAAGGCTGGCTAAAAGTAGCAAAAGGCTGGCCTAAAGTAGCAAAAGGCTGGCTAAAAGTAGCAAAAGGCTGGCTAAAAGTAGCAAAAGGCTGGCTAAAAGTAGCAAAAGGCTGGCTAAAAGTAGCAAAAGGCTGGCTAAAAGTAGCAAAAGGCTGGCTAAAAGTAGCAAAAGGCTGGCTAAAAGTAGCAAAAGGCTGGCTAAAAGTAGCAAAAGGCTGGCTAAAAGTAGCAAAAGGCTGGCTAAAAGTAGCAAAAGGCTGGCTAAAAGTAGCAAAAGGCTGGCTAAAAGTAGCAAAAGGCTGGCTAAAAGTAGCAAAAGGCTGGCTAAAAGTAGCAAAAGGCTGGCTAAAAGTAGCAAAAGGCTGGCTAAAAGTAGCAAAAGGCTGGCTAAAAGTAGCAAAAGGCTGGCTAAAAGTAGCAAAAGGCTGGCTAAAAGTAGCAAAAGGCTGGCTAAAAGTAGCAAAAGGCTGGCTAAAAGTAGCAAAAGGCTGGCTAAAAGCTAAACATAGCAAAAGGCTGGCTAAAAGCTAAACATAGCAAAAGGCTGGCTAAACGTAGCAAAAGGCTGGCTAAAAGCTAAACGTAGCAAAAGGCTGGCTAAAAGCTAAAAGTAGCAAAAGGCTGGCTAAAAGCTAAAAGTAGCAGAAGGCTGGCTAAAAGCTAAAAGTAGCAAAAGGCTGGCTAAAAGCTAAACATAGCAAAAGGCTGGCTAAAAGCTAAACATAGCAAAAGGCTGGCTAAACGTAACAAAAGGCTGGCTAAAAGCTAAACGTAGCAAAAGTTGTCTAAAAGCTAAAAGTAGCAACAGGCTGGTTATAAGCTAAAAGTAGCAACAGGCTGGTTATAAGCTAAAAGTAGCAAAAGGCTGGCTAAAAGTAGCAAAAGGCTGGCTAAAAGCTAAACATAGCAAAAGGCTGGCTAAACGTAGCAAAAGGCTGGCTAAAAGTAGCAAAAGGCTGGCTAAAAGCTAAACATAGCAAAAGGCTGGCTAAAAGTAGCAAAATGCTGGCTAAAAGTAGCAAAAGGCTGGCTAAAAGCTAAACATAGCAAAAGGCTGGCTTAACATAGCAAAAGGCTGGCTAAAAGCTAAACGTAGCAAAAGGCTGGCTAAAAGCTAAACGTAGCAAAAGGCTGGCTAAAAGCTAAATGTAGCAGAAGGCTGGCTTAAAGCTAAAAGTAGCAAAAGGCTGGCTAAAAGCTAAACATAGCAAAAGGCTGGCTAAAAGCTAAACATAGCAAAAGGCTGGCTAAACGTAACAAAAGGCTGGCTAAAAGCTAAATGTAGCAGAAGGCTGGCTAAAAGCTAAATGTAGCAGAAGGCTGGCTAAAAGCTAAATGTAGCAGAAGGCTGGCTAAAAGCTAAATGTAGCAGAAGGCTGGCTAAAAGCTAAACGTAGCAAAAGGCTGGCTAAAAGCTAAACGTAGCAGAAGGCTGGCTAAAAGCTAAATGTAGCAGAAGGCTGGCTAAAAGCTAAATGTAGCAGAAGGCTGGCTAAAAGCTAAACATAGCAAAAGGCTGGCTAAAAGCTAAACATAGCAAAAGGCTGGCTAAAAGCTAAACATAGCAAAAGGCTGGCTAAATTTAACAAAAGGCTGGCTAAAAGCTAAACGTAGCAAAAGGCTGGCTAAAAGCTAAAAGTAGCAAAAGGCTGGCTAAAAGCTAAAAGTAGCAAAAGGCTGGCTAAAAGCTAAACATAGCAAAAGGCTGGCTAAAAGCTAAACATAGCAAAAGGCTGGCTAAAGGCTAAACATAGCAAAAGGCTGGCTAAACGTAACAAAAGGCTGGCTAAAAGCTAAAAGTAGCAAAAGGCTGGCTAAAAACTAAAAGTAGCAAAAGTCTGGCTAAAAGCTAAACATAGCAAAAGGCTGGCTAAAAGCTAAACATAGCAAAAGGCTGGCTAAAGGCTAAACATAGCAAAAGGCTGGCTAAACGTAACAAAAGGCTGGCTAAAAGCTAAACGTAGCAAAAGTTGTCTAAAAGCTAAAAGTAGCAACAGGCTGGTTATAAGCTAAAAGTAGCTAAAACATGTCTGGCTGTATGACGTATTTTGATTAAGGCGAAGGTTTCAGAGTGTCCACCACGACAAAAACAAACAGAGTTGAGTGTGAAACATTGTAAAATGTATTTACACGGTTCTGAAAGCTTCGGCTGCTCGTGGTCCAAAGATGTTTTCACAGAACCACGTTCAGCACAAACAGCACATAAAAAAACAAAGTTTGGTTTCATAAGAATAAACACTGCGAGGTCACCGACGGCCTCAACTCCAGAACCAACATGTTGACGCTCATTTAGAGACCGACCCAGTTAACTGGTGCAGGACGGGTCAGAACTCGACGTGACGGGTCCAGATCAGACAAACATTCAACAGATTAACACTTTTAACTTGTTCAAGTCAAAGTTCAGTTTTAGAGCTGCACAAACATCAAACTGCAGCAGAAACTCCTCGTGCTGCTTCCACAGAAACCCGGGTTCTGTTCCAGAACCAGCAGGACTTCATACTTGGTTCTGGTCCTCAAGATCTTCTCCAAACTGTCAGAATGGTCTAATGTTCCAGATTTATGGATAGACTGAAAGCCCACTCAGAACCACAGTTCTGGTCCAATCAGAACCACAGCCCTGGTCCAATCAGAACCACAGCCCTGGTCCAATCAGAACCACAGCCCTGGTCCAATCAGAACCACAGCCCTGGTCCAATCAGAACCACAGCCCTGGTCCAATCAGAACCACAGCCCTGGTCCAATCAGAACCACAGCCCTGGTCCAATCAGAACCACAGCCCTGGTCCAATCAGAACCACAGCCCTGGTCCAATCAGAACCACAGCCCTGGTCCAATCAGAACCACAGCCCTGGTCCAATCAGAACCACAGCCCTGGTCCAATCAGAACCACAGCCCTGGTCCAATCAGAACCACAGCCCTGGTCCAATCAGAACCACAGCCCTGGTCCAATCAGAACCACAGCCCTGGTCCAATCAGAACCACAGCCCTGGTCCAATCAGAACCACAGCCCTGGTCCAATCAGAACCACAGCCCTGGTCCAATCAGAACCACAGCCCTGGTCCAATCAGAACCACAGCCCTGGTCCAATCAGAACCACAGCCCTGGTCCAATCAGAACCACAGCCCTGGTCCAATCAGAACCACAGCCCTGGTCCAATCAGAACCACAGCCCTGGTCCAATCAGAACCACAGCCCTGGTCCAATCAGAACCACAGCCCTGGTCCAATCAGAACCACAGCCCTGGTCCAATCAGAACCACAGCCCTGGTCCAATCAGAACCACAGCCCTGGTCCAATCAGAACCACAGCCCTGGTCCAATCAGAACCACAGCCCTGGTCCAATCAGAACCACAGCCCTGGTCCAATCAGAACCACAGCCCTGGTCCAATCAGAACCACAGCCCTGGTCCAATCAGAACCACAGCCCTGGTCCAATCAGAACCACAGCCCTGGTCCAATCAGAACCACAGCCCTGGTCCAATCAGAACCACAGCCCTGGTCCAATCAGAACCACAGCCCTGGTCCAATCAGAACCACAGCCCTGGTCCAATCAGAACCACAGCCCTGGTCCAATCAGAACCACAGCCCTGGTCCAATCAGAACCACAGCCCTGGTCCAATCAGAACCACAGCCCTGGTCCAATCAGAACCACAGCCCTGGTCCAATCAGAACCACAGCCCTGGTCCAATCAGAACCAGAAGCTGAAGGCAGGAGCAGAGGGCTCACTGTGGAAACGCCTATTGGCCCAGTGAGCTGTCAATCAAAAGCTGAGGAAGCTGATTGGCTGTAGGATTGAACTGAAGGTCTGAGTTTTTGGACTTTGTCAGAACTGGGTTTCTGGGACCATTTAAGATAATACGGGTCAGTAGAACACCTGCATGTGGTTCTGATTGGACCAGCTGCAGCTCACTTGTCCCAGGTCCAAACACTGAGACTGATTCAGAACCGTTTCCTGCAGTACAGCTGAGGAGTCCCGCAGCAGCTCAGAGGTTCTGCAGCGGTTCTGACCCGCCTTAGATCGTTCCTCTGAGACTGAACCTCTTCACAGCAGAAGCCAGAACTGATGAGAACTCGGACCAGGACCCGTTTGGGTCACTGGTGTCAGATCAGAGCGGTCCATCTCAAACATGAAACCAGCAGAAGTTCTGGGCCGATCCAAACACGTAGGCGGGACAAGGCACGGCATAAATAACAACAAACAACAAATAAACAATCGTTTTAGTCGAGCAGACCTGCAGCCGGATCAGAAAGGTTCTGTCCGGGTTCTGAGTCCTCGTCTCGTAGTCTCCTCCCAGTCTGTAAAAGATCCAGAACCTGTTGGTTCTGCTCGATCCGGGCTGGAACGGGCCCAGCGGTCACTTTTCGATGAGTTTTTAAAGAATTCGTGTCCGAATAAAAACGGTTTCAGGAGCGGCGGGTCGGGTCCAAATGTCCAGAAACACGTCAAGACTCCATTAGACCGTCTTGTCACAGCCTTTCATTCAGAACCGCCCGGGTTCAAACCCATCAGATGTTGTGCTCCTGGTCCAGCTCATCTGATTGGTTGAGAGCAGGCGGGACAAACCCGGGTCTGGTTCTGACAGCCTCCTTTTTAAAGAAGGCGGGTCGTTAGGTTTGACGGAGCTTCAGTGAAACAGAAACTGATTTTATTCTTTGGCTGAATGTTTTCAGAGCTGCAGTTCAGCCGGTCAGCTGACAGGAAGTGCTTTACAGTAGTCCCTCGCTACTTGGCGGTTCGACCATCGTGGACGCGCTCCATCGCGGTTTGTGGACGCACGGTAACATCTCTGTACAGAACTCGTGTGGATGTGGAAAAGTTCATGACAAATAATAATCTGGACAGGCGCCGCCATTTTGTAGTTCTCTTTCATTCAGCCTCCGCTCACCACTCAGACGGACTACATTTCCCTCAAATCAGTGCTGTGCTGTAGTGCCACTGAGCCCTGTTTTCAACAGTGTTTTGTCATGACTGCTGAACCGGCCTTTCAAAAGTTAAATTTAATTCACGTCACATGGAAAAGTTTTTTAAAGAAAACTCAGCTTAAACGTAAGATTCAACAGAAAGTGTGAATCATGTGACGACGTGTATCTTTAAGAAACGAGCGTTGACCCGGTGACCCTGCTGCTGATTGGCTGTCAGCTCTATTGTCCCGGCTGCTGATTGGCTGTTACCGTCTGTTTCTCTTCGCTCTTTTTCAACTAGACTTCAAGTGTTACTAGTGCGGTGCTTTCTAAACGTTCTGTGCGTTCAAAAGTCTCTGGCGGCGAACCGAAACGCTTCGTAACCGAAACGCTTCGTAAGCTAAGCGCTTCGTAAGCTAAACCCTGCGTAAGCAAAACGCTTCATAAGCTAAACGCTGCGTAAGCTAAACGCTTCATAAGCTAAGCGCTTCGTAAGCTACCCGGTAAACGCTGCGTAAGCGAAACGCTTCGTAAGCTTAACGCTTTGTAACCGAAACGCTTCGTAACCGAAACGCTTCGTAAGCAAAGCGCTTCGTAAGCTAAGCGCTTCGTAAGCTAAACGCTTCGTAAGCTAAACGCTTCGTAAGCTTAACGCTTTGTAACCGAAACGCTTTGTAACCAAAACGCTTCGTAACCGAAACGCTTCGTAAGCAAAGCGCTTCGTAAGCTAAGCGCTTCGTAAGCTAAACGCTTCGTAAGCTAAACGCTTCGTAAGCTAAACGCTTCGTAAGCTTAACGCTTCGTAAGCTTAACGCTTTGTAACCGAAACGCTTCGTAACCGAAACGCTTCGTAAGCAAAGCGCTTCGTAAGCTAAGCGCTTCGTAAGCTAAACGCTTCGTAAGCTAAACGCTTCGTAAGCTAAACGCTTCGTAAGCTAAACGCTGCGTAAGCAAAACGCTTCATAAGCTAAACGCTGCGTAAGCAAAACGCTTCATAAGCTAAACGCTTCGTAAGCTACCCGGTAAACGCTGCGTAAGCTAAGCGCTTCGTAACCGAAACGCTTCATAAGCTAAGCGCTTCGTAAGCTAAGCGCTTCGTAAGCTAAACGCTTCGTAAGCTAAGCGCTTCGTAAGCTAAGCACTGCGTAAGCTAAGCGTTGCGTAAGCGAAACGCTTTGTAAGCTTAACACTTCGTAAGCTAAACGCTTCGTAAGCTAAACGCTTCGTAAGCTAAACACTTCGTAAGCTAAACGCTTCGTAAGCTAAACGCTTCGTAAGGAAAACTTCATAAGCGAAACGCTTCGTAACTGAAACGCCAAAAACGCTTTATAACCGAAACGCCAAAAACGCTTCGTAAGCTAAACGTTTCATAAGCGAAACGCTGCGTAAGCGAAACGCTTTGTAAGCGAAACGTTGCGTAAGCGAAACGCTTCGTAAGTGAAAAGCTGCGTAAGCTAAACGCTGCGTAAGCTAAACACTTCGTAAGCCAAAAGCTGCGTAAGCGAAACGCTTCGTAAGTGAAAAGCTGCGTAAGCTAAAGGCTTTGTAAGCTAAACACTTCGTAAGCTAAAGGCTTTGTAAGTCAAAAACTGCGTAAGCGAAACGCTGCGTAAGCGAAACGCTGGGTAAGCGAAACGCTGCTTAAGCAAAACGCTGCGTAAGCGAAACGCTACGTAAACAAAACGTTGCGTAAGCTAAATGCTTCGTGAGCAAAACGTTGCGCAAGCTATTCGTAAGCTAAACGTTTTGTAAGCCAAAAGCTGCGTAAGCGAAACGCTTCGTAAGCGAAACGCTGCGTAAGCGAAACGCTGCGTAAGCGAAACGCTGCGTAAGCGAAACGCTTTGTAAGCCAAAAGCTGCGTAAGCCAAAAGCTGCGTAAGCCAAAAGCTGCGTAAGCGAAACGCTGCGTAACCCGGGCGCCGACAGCAGGAGTGGAGGAGTTTGTTAACACGAGCTCAAAGATCTGATCGGTGCGGGTGTTCAGGTCTGAACGAGTTTTAACGTGGACGAAACGGGCCTGTTCTGGAAAAGGATGAAACACTTTTATTTTGGAGGAGGAAGACAAAGAGCCTGATTTCATCTCATCTTCATCACCTTCATCGTCATCACTGGGCAGAAAATTCTTCATCTCCATCTTCTCTGGTGAGTATCCCATTTAAATATATTATAATTAGTATTAATTATTATAAATAGTTTAAAAGGTCTAAGGTTTAGACGATTGTTCAGGGTGGGGTTTAATACAGAGAGCGTACAAATGATCAGATAAACTACTTCATCCCTTCTTGGAGGTTTTTGACTCATCGTGCTGGAACCTCACAGCCGTGATAAACGAGGGACAGCCGTGATAAACGAGGGACTACTGTCATCGATTACTGAAGCAGAAGTGAAGGATGAAGTCACGCCTGGCAGCTGGTCCAGTTCCATCTTCATGAACCGGACCTTCCTGAAGTTTTTGGTTTTTATTTGAGCTGCTGGTCCAAACAGCAACCTGTTTTCTTAAACAGATGTTTTTACATCTGTTTAAGAAAAAGGTTCATTATTTCAAACGTCTGTGAGCACGAGGCCTGAGTGTGTGTGTGTGATTCTCTGCACACGCCACACACAAACACCAGTAAGGCTGTGAGGTCATAGGTCAGAGCAGCTGACGTCATCGGTGAGGCGGTTCAGGTGCACGTCCAAACTGTGAGTCTTTGATTTGTGGGTTCTGTGTTCGAGTCCAGACGGACGGATGACGTCATTCAGAGGATCCGGAGGAGGAGCAAAACCTGCAGCGGCGGGGAGTCGAGCTGCCGCACAGGAAGAGTTCCGCTCAGACTCCGCCTCCATACGTTGCACGGTGACAGCAGACAGGTGAGCGAACATCAGTCGGTCTCCCTTTAGTGTTTGACACCTGGCAGCGTGTCCTCTACAGGAAGTCCAGTTCCAGAGCCTGATGGAGGGACACGAGGTCTCCGTGAGTCGAGATCCTCCAGAAAGGCATGTTGTGCTGCAGAGGAGGAGAAACTGGAGGTGAGGAACAAACAGGACAACCAGATGTTCAGCTTTTACTCTGAAACTAACCAGATGTTCAGCTTTTACTCTGAAACTAACCAGATGTTCAGCTTTTACTCTGAAACTAACCAGATGTTCAGCTTTTACTCTGAAACTAACCAGATGTTCAGCTTTTACTCTGAAACTAACCAGATGTTCAGCTTTTACTCTGAAACTAACCAGATGTTCAGCTTTTACTCTGAAACTAACCAGATGTTCAGCTTTTACTCTGAAACTAACCAGATGTTCAGCTTTTACTCTGAAACTAACCAGACAACCAGATGTTCAGCTTTTACTCTGAAACTAACCAGATGTTCAGCTTTTACTCTGAAACTAACCAGATGTTCAGCTTTTACTCTGAAACTAACCAGATGTTCAGCTTTTACTCTGAAACTAACCAGATGTTCAGCTTTTACTCTGAAACTAACCAGACAACCAGATGTTCAGCTTTTACTCTGAAACTAACCAGATGTTCAGCTTTTACTCTGAAACTAACCAGATGTTCAGCTTTTACTCTGAAACAAACCAGATGTTCAGCTTTTACTCTGAAACAACCAGACAACCAGATGTTCAGCTTTTACTCTGAAACTAACCAGATGTTCAGCTTTTACTCTGAAACTAACCAGATGTTCAGCTTTTACTCTGAAACTAACCAGATGTTCAGCTTTTACTCTGAAACTAACCAGACAACCAGATGTTCAGCTTTTACTCTGAAACTAACCAGATGTTCAGCTTTTACTCTGAAACTAACCAGATGTTCAGCTTTTACTCTGAAACAAACCAGATGTTCAGCTTTTACTCTGAAACAAACCAGACAACCAGATGTTCAGCTTTTACTCTGAAACTAACCAGATGTTCAGCTTTTACTCTGAAACTAACCAGATGTTCAGCTTTTACTCTGAAACTAACCAGATGTTCAGCTTTTACTCTGAAACTAACCAGACAACCAGATGTTCAGCTTTTACTCTGAAACTAACCAGATGTTCAGCTTTTACTCTGAAACTAACCAGATGTTCAGCTTTTACTCTGAAACAAACCAGATGTTCAGCTTTTACTCTGAAACAAACAGACAACCAGATGTTCAGCTTTTACTCTGAAACTAACCAGATGTTCAGCTTTTACTCTGAAACTAACCAGATGTTCAGCTTTTACTCTGAAACTAACCAGATGTTCAGCTTTTACTCTGAAACTAACCAGACAACCAGATGTTCAGCTTTTACTCTGAAACTAACCAGATGTTCAGCTTTTACTCTGAAACTAACCAGATGTTCAGCTTTTACTCTGAAACTAACCAGACAACCAGATGTTCAGCTTTTACTCTGAAACTAACCAGATGTTCAGCTTTTACTCTGAAACTAACCAGATGTTCAGCTTTTACTCTGAAACTAACCAGATGTTCAGCTTTTACTCTGAAACTAACCAGATGTTCAGCTTTTACTCTGAAACAAACAGACAACCAGATGTTCAGCTTTTACTCTGAAAGTCAAGTCAAAAGTCAAAGTCAACTTTATTGTCAGATCTGCAATATGTACTGTACAGGACATACACAGGACCGAAATTGCGTTTCTCTCAGTCCCTCGGTGCAACAGTAAACATCTAAACATTGAAACACTGAAACATATAATAATAGACATAAGCATAAAATAGTAAAACTAACACTGTCCTGAGTTTTTTGCATAGTGGTATAAGAGTATGAAAATTTACACCAACTCTAAAACTAAAACATTAAACATTTAATGAACATAAAATTTACACCAACTCTAAAGCTAAAACATTAAACATTTAATGAACATAATACTGTCCTGAGTTTTTTGCATACTAGTATAAAAAAAGAGTATAAAAAGTATAACTAAAATAAACTAAAGGTTTCTAGCATTGACATTTGCAAAGTGGCAAAGCAGCGTATGAGTTAATGTACACAGTATATGTATGAGGTAGTAGTTGATGTTGTTATAGAGGCAAAAAGTGGCATATGCAGTAAGGCACATTGGGCATCCCTAAATAAGACCGTTCAGAGCACACTGTATATGTATCAGCAGTGGTGTAGATATTAGAGTAGTGTAAATGTAAACAGTAGTAATTACATGTAAGCAGTAGTAATAAAAGTAAACAGTATTAATAAATGTAAACAGAGAATGTAAACAGTATTATGATTATAGGCAGTGATGTAATACAAACATTAGTGCAAGTATGAGAAGTAGTGCAAACTGTATGAGCACATGACCGAGAGTTTAGTGAATAACCCGTTTGATGACACAGAGTCCAGTGTTAAAATCTTTGTGTTGTGTGGTAATGTGTGAGAAAGTTTTAGTGTTAAGGCAGTTCAAATGGGAGGGGAGGCAGAGCAAGCAGAGTGTTTAGCATCCTGACTGCTAAACTAACCAGATGTTCAGCTTTTACTCTGAAACTAACCAGATGTTCAGCTTTTACTCTGAAACTAACCAGATGTTCAGCTTTTACTCTGAAACTAACCAGACAACCAGATGTTCAGCTTTTACTCTGAAACTAACCAGATGTTCAGCTTTTACTCTGAAACTAACCAGATGTTCAGCTTTTACTCTGAAACTAACCAGATGTTCAGCTTTTACTCTGAAACTAACCAGATGTTCAGCTTTTACTCTGAAACTAACCAGACAACCAGATGTTCAGCTTTTACTCTGAAACTAACCAGATGTTCAGCTTTTACTCTGAAACTAACCAGATGTTCAGCTTTTACTCTGAAACTAACCAGATGTTCAGCTTTTACTCTGAAACAAACCAGATGTTCAGCTTTTACTCTGAAACTAACAGACAACCAGATGTTCAGCTTTTACTCTGAAACTAACCAGATGTTCAGCTTTTACTCTGAAACTAACCAGATGTTCAGCTTTTACTCTGAAACTAACCAGACAACCAGATGTTCAGCTTTTACTCTGAAACTAACCAGATGTTCAGCTTTTACTCTGAAACTAACCAGATGTTCAGCTTTTACTCTGAAACTAACCAGATGTTCAGCTTTTACTCTGAAACTAACCAGATGTTCAGCTTTTACTCTGAAACTAACCAGATGTTCAGCTTTTACTCTGAAACTAACCAGACAACCAGATGTTCAGCTTTTACTCTGAAACTAACCAGATGTTCAGCTTTTACTCTGAAACTAACCAGATGTTCAGCTTTTACTCTGAAACTAACCAGATGTTCAGCTTTTACTCTGAAACTAACCAGACAACCAGATGTTCAGCTTTTACTCTGAAACTAACCAGATGTTCAGCTTTTACTCTGAAACTAACCAGATGTTCAGCTTTTACTCTGAAACTAACCAGATGTTCAGCTTTTACTCTGAAACTAACCAGACAACCAGATGTTCAGCTTTTACTCTGAAACTAACCAGATGTTCAGCTTTTACTCTGAAACTAACCAGATGTTCAGCTTTTACTCTGAAACAAACCAGATGTTCAGCTTTTACTCTGAAACAAACCAGACAACCAGATGTTCAGCTTTTACTCTGAAACTAACCAGATGTTCAGCTTTTACTCTGAAACTAACCAGATGTTCAGCTTTTACTCTGAAACAAACCAGATGTTCAGCTTTTACTCTGAAACTAACCAGACAACCAGATGTTCAGCTTTTACTCTGAAACAAACAGGACAACCAGATGTTCAGCTTTTACTCTGAAACAAACAGGACAACCAGATGTTCAGCTTTTACTCTGAAACAAACAGGACAACCAGATGTTCAGCTTTTACTCTGAAACAAACAGGACAACCAGATGTTCAGCTTTTACTCTGAAACAAACAGGACAACCAGATGTTCAGCTTTTACTCTGAAACAAACAGGACAACCAGATGTTCAGCTTTTACTCTGAAACAAACAGGACAACCAGATGTTCAGCTTTTACTCTGAAACAAACCAGATGTTCAGCTTTTACTCTGAAACAAACCAGATGTTCAGCTTTTACTCTGAAACAAACAGGACAACCAGATGTTCAGCTTTTACTCTGAAACAAACAGGACAACCAGATGTTCAGCTTTTACTCTGAAACAAACAGGACAACCAGATGTTCAGCTTTTACTCTGAAACAAACAGGACAACCAGATGTTCAGCTTTTACTCTGAAACAAACAGGACAACCAGATGTTCAGCTTTTACTCTGAAACAAACAGGACAACCAGATGTTCAGCTTTTACTCTGAAACAAACAGGACAACCAGATGTTCAGCTTTTACTCTGAAACAAACCAGATGTTCAGCTTTTACTCTGAAACAAACAGGACAACCAGATGTTCAGCTTTTACTCTGAAACAAACCAGATGTTCAGCTTTTACTCTGAAACAAACCAGATGTTCAGCTTTTACTCTGAAACAAACCAGATGTTCAGCTTTTACTCTGAAACAAACAGGACAACCAGATGTTCAGCTTTTACTCTGAAACAAACAGGACAACCAGATGTTCAGCTTTTACTCTGAAACAAACAGGACAACCAGATGTTCAGCTTTTACTCTGAAACAAACAGGACAACCAGATGTTCAGCTTTTACTCTGAAACAAACAGGACAACCAGATGTTCAGCTTTTACTCTGAAACAAACAGGACAACCAGATGTTCAGCTTTTACTCTGAAACAAACAGGACAACCAGATGTTCAGCTTTTACTCTGAAACAAACAGGACAACCAGATGTTCAGCTTTTACTCTGAAACAAACAGGACAACCAGATGTTCAGCTTTTACTCTGAAACAAACAGGACAACCAGATGTTCAGCTTTTACTCTGAAACAAACCAGGACAACCAGATGTTCAGCTTTTACTCTGAAACAAACAGGACAACCAGATGTTCAGCTTTTACTCTGAAACAAACAGGACAACCAGATGTTCAGCTTTTACTCTGAAACAAACAGGACAACCAGATGTTCAGCTTTTACTCTGAAACAAACAGGACAACCAGATGTTCAGCTTTTACTCTGAAACAAACAGGACAACCAGATGTTCAGCTTTTACTCTGAAACAAACAGGACAACCAGATGTTCAGCTTTTACTCTGAAACAAACAGGACAACCAGATGTTCAGCTTTTACTCTGAAACAAACCAGGACAACCAGATGTTCAGCTTTTACTCTGAAACAAACAGGACAACCAGATGTTCAGCTTTTACTCTGAAACAAACCAGATGTTCAGCTTTTACTCTGAAACAAACCAGATGTTCAGCTTTTACTCTGAAACAAACCAGATGTTCAGCTTTTACTCTGAAACAAACAGGACAACCAGATGTTCAGCTTTTACTCTGAAACAAACCAGATGTTCAGCTTTTACTCTGAAACAAACCAGATGTTCAGCTTTTACTCTGAAACAAACAGGACAACCAGATGTTCAGCTTTTACTCTGAAACAAACAGGACAACCAGATGTTCAGCTTTTACTCTGAAACAAACAGGACAACCAGATGTTCAGCTTTTACTCTGAAACAAACAGGACAACCAGATGTTCAGCTTTTACTCTGAAACAAACAGGACAACCAGATGTTCAGCTTTTACTCTGAAACAAACAGGACAACCAGATGTTCAGCTTTTACTCTGAAACAAACAGGACAACCAGATGTTCAGCTTTTACTCTGAAACAAACAGGACAACCAGATGTTCAGCTTTTACTCTGAAACAAACAGGACAACCAGATGTTCAGCTTTTACTCTGAAACAAACAGGACAACCAGATGTTCAGCTTTTACTCTGAAACAAACAGGACAACCAGATGTTCAGCTTTTACTCTGAAACAAACCAGACAACCAGATGTTCAGCTTCTACTCTGAAGGTCCAAACACTCACATTGCATGTGGTTCTGTTCAGACCTGACGGTTCTGTTTAGACCTGACGGTTCTGTTTAGACCTGACGGTTCTGTTTAGACCTGACGATTCTGTTTAGACCTGATGGTTCTGTTCAGACCTGATGGTTCTGTTCAGACCTGATGGTTCTGTTCAGACCTGATGGTTCTGTTTAGACCTGATGGTTCTGTTTAGACTTGATGGTTCTGTTTAGACCTGATGGTTCTGTTTAGACCTGATGGTTCTGCTCAGACCTGATGGTTCTGTTTAGACCTGATGGTTCTGTTTAGACCTGATGGTTCTGTTTAGACCTGATGGTTCTGTTTAGACCTGATGGTTCTGTTTAGACCTGATGGTTCTGTTTAGACCTGATGGTTCTGTTTAGACCTGATGGTTCTGTTTAGACCTGATGGTTCTGTTCAGACCTGATGGTTCTGTTCAGACCTGATGGTTCTGTTTAGACCTGATGGTTCTGTTTAGACCTGATGGTTCTGTTTAGACCTGATGGTTCTGTTTAGACCTGATGGTTCTGTTTAGACCTGATGGTTCTGTTTAGACCTGATGGTTCTGTTTAGACTTGATGGTTCTGTTTAGACCTGATGGTTCTGTTTAGACCTGATGGTTCTGTTTAGACCTGATGGTTCTGTTTAGACCTGATGGTTCTGTTTAGACCTGATGGTTCTGTTTAGACCTGATGGTTCTGTTTAGACCTGATGGTTCTGTTTAGACCTGATGGTTCTGTTTAGACCTGATGGTTCTGTTTAGACCTGATGGTTCTGTTTAGACCTGATGGTTCTGTTTAGACCTGATGGTTCTGTTTAGACCTGATGGTTCTGTTTAGACCTGATGGTTCTGTTTAGAACTGATGGTTCTGTTTAGACCTGATGGTTCTGTTTAGACCTGATGGTTCTGTTTAGACCTGATGGTTCTGTTTAGACTGATGGTTCTGTTTAGACCTGATGGTTCTGTTTAGACTGATGGTTCTGTTTAGACCTGATGGTTCTGTTTAGACCTGATGGTTCTGTTTAGACCTGATGGTTCTGTTTAGACTGATGGTTCTGTTTAGACCTGATGGTTCTGTTTAGACCTGATGGTTCTGTTTAGACCTGATGGTTCTGTTTAGACCTGATGGTTCTGTTTAGACCTGATGGTTCTGTTTAGACCTGATGGTTCTGTTTAGACCTGATGGTTCTGTTTAGACCTGATGGTTCTGTTTAGACCTGATGGTTCTGTTTAGACCTGATGGTTCTGTTTAGACCTGATGGTTCTGTTTAGACCTGATGGTTCTGTTTAGACCTGATGGTTCTGTTTAGACCTGATGGTTCTGTTTAGACTTGATGGTTCTGTTTAGACCTGATGGTTCTGTTTAGACCTGATGGTTCTGTTTAGACCTGATGGTTCTGTTTAGACTTGATGGTTCTGTTTAGACCTGATGGTTCTGTTTAGACCTGATGGTTCTGTTTAGACCTGATGGTTCTGTTTAGACCTGATGGTTCTGTTTAGACCTGATGGTTCTGTTTAGACCTGATGGTTCTGTTTAGACCTGATGGTTCTGTTTAGACCTGATGGTTCTGTTTAGACCTGATGGTTCTGTTTAGACTTGATGGTTCTGTTTAGACTTGATGGTTCTGTTTAGACTTGATGGTTCTGTTTAGACTTGATGGTTCTGTTTAGACCTGATGGTTCTGTTTAGACCTGATGGTTCTGTTTAGACTTGATGGTTCTGTTTAGACCTGATGGTTCTGTTTAGACCTGATGGTTCTGTTTAGACCTGATGGTTCTGTTTAGACCTGATGGTTCTGTTTAGACCTGATGGTTCTGTTTAGACCTGATGGTTCTGTTTAGACCTGATGGTTCTGTTTAGACTTGATGGTTCTGTTTAGACCTGATGGTTCTGTTTAGACCTGATGGTTCTGTTTAGACCTGATGGTTCTGTTTAGACCTGATGGTTCTGTTTAGACCTGATGGTTCTGTTTAGACTTGATGGTTCTGTTTAGACCTGATGGTTCTGTTTAGACCTGATGGTTCTGTTTAGACCTGATGGTTCTGTTTAGACCTGATGGTTCTGTTTAGACCTGATGGTTCTGTTTAGACCTGATGGTTCTGTTTAGACCTGATGGTTCTGTTTAGACCTGATGGTTCTGTTTAGACCTGATGGTTCTGTTTAGACCTGATGGTTCTGTTTAGACCTGATGGTTCTGTTTAGACCTGATGGTTCTGTTTAGACTTGATGGTTCTGTTTAGACCTGATGGTTCTGTTTAGACCTGATGGTTCTGTTTAGACTTGATGGTTCTGTTTAGACCTGATGGTTCTGTTTAGACCTGATGGTTCTGTTTAGACTTGATGGTTCTGTTTAGACCTGATGGTTCTGTTTAGACCTGATGGTTCTGTTTAGACTTGATGGTTCTGTTTAGACCTGATGGTTCTGTTTAGACCTGATGGTTCTGTTTAGACCTGATGGTTCTGTTTAGACCTGATGGTTCTGTTTAGACTGATGGTTCTGTTTAGACCTGATGGTTCTGTTTAGACCTGATGGTTCTGTTTAGACTGATGGTTCTGTTTAGACCTGATGGTTCTGTTTAGACCTGATGGTTCTGTTTAGACCTGATGGTTCTGTTTAGACCTGATGGTTCTGTTTAGACCTGATGGTTCTGTTTAGACCTGATGGTTCTGTTTAGACCTGATGGTTCTGTTTAGACCTGATGGTTCTGTTTAGACCTGATGGTTCTGTTTAGACCTGATGGTTCTGTTTAGACCTGATGGTTCTGTTTAGACCTGATGGTTCTGTTTAGACCTGATGGTTCTGTTTAGACCTGATGGTTCTGTTTAGACCTGATGGTTCTGTTTAGACCTGATGGTTCTGTTTAGACTTGATGGTTCTGTTTAGACCTGATGGTTCTGTTTAGACCTGATGGTTCTGTTTAGACTTGATGGTTCTGTTTAGACTTGATGGTTCTGTTTAGACTTGATGGTTCTGTTTAGACCTGATGGTTCTGTTTAGACCTGATGGTTCGGTTTAGACTTGATGGTTCTGTTTAGACTTGACGGTTCTGTTTGGACCTGATGGTTCTGCTCAGATCAGTTAGTGGTGTAAAAGTACACGTGGGTGTACTGAACCGTTTCGATAGGGCCCGTTTGGTTCGGTCCACCTGCGTACCGTTTCAGTCATTTTATTAACGAGACATTATGCACTGCGGAACTAAAATTCCTAGGCGTGTTTCAGCACGGAGCTATTATCTTGCAGCGCGTAGCATTAGCAGCCTAGCATCTCCTGTTTGGGAACATTACGGCTGTGTCTCAATTCAGGGGCTGCGTCCTCATGAGGACCCAGCCTAGCTGGGCCGAGTAGGCCACGCACTCACAAGACCGGGTGGGCTGAGCGAAACTGCTGAAATGGGACGGTCTAGCCTTCAGGTTTGCCGGCATTGAAGTGGGTGGGGCGTTCTCTTGAAGTGGGTGGGAAGTTCTTGTGTGCTCGCTTGTTGTGTGTGGAAAGAGAAGGGACGCCGCCAAAATATATTAGTTAGCTGAATACATGTATATATATATTAGTGTTTCTGAGTTTACTGTTTATTAAGAACTGATTACAAATCAGCTTATAAGGGGCGATCTGTTAAAAGCCAGAGTGGACCTACAAAATGCAACTTGTCCAGTAGCTCAGTTAGTAAATCAACCTGCGATTGGTGCAGAGATACTTTTCTCGAAGCTGGTTCGAATCTCACTCGGTGCGGTTAAAACTTATTTTACGTTTGTCTTTTATTGGATAAAAAAACGAGGACTGAGATTAAAAGGAAGGAGTTTGTGAAACTCCTTTTTATTTTATCCAATAAAAGACAAAAGTAAAATAAGTTTTAACCGCACCGAGTGAGATTCGAACCAGCTTCGAGAAAAGTATCTCTGCACCAATCGCAGGTTGATTTACCAACTGTGCTACTGGACAAGTTGCATTTCGTAGGTCCACTCTGGGTTTTAAAAGATTGCCCCTCAGAAAATCCTTGCTAAGCACGTGTAAAATAATCTGATTTGTAATCAGTTCTTCAAAAACAGTAAACTCAGAAGCACTAATATACTGTATATTCAGCTAACACATTTTTTTTTGTCGTTTCTGTAGTTAAATTTTAATGAGATATATTCGAGCTGAGGTTGTTTGAGATGACTAAATAAAGGTTGAATGAATATTCGCGCTGAGGTTGTTGTTAAAACGAGCTGATGACTCAACAACACGCAGCAGCCCCGACACTGCACGCAGAAAGTCCCCCCCCCCCCGCGAAATCTCTGCTGGCGCTATGAATTCTGGGATAGCCTCCGTCTGGAAGGATTCACGAATGCATCCTTCGATTTCGGCAGGAAGTAGGCCGCATTCCTCGGCCGCATGAGGAGGAGTCTTCGAATTGGGACAGTCCTCCGCGCGGGGCAATGACGTATGCGGCCGACAAATGCGCACTCATGAGGATGCAGCCCCTGAATTGAGACACAGCCT
>JBBPBX010003118.1:0-53753 GCA_038048925.1 Garcialebias charrua | reverse complement strand
TATATATATATATACAGCCTCAACACTTAGCATTCCCTCACTGTGTGATTACGAGCAAGACAAGGAGTTTGTTTCCATAAAGCCAGTTCATCGTCAGTTACCCTCGCTCCAGGCAAATTGTAATTTTCTGGCTGTCAATCTGCATTTCTTCTGGCCTCGGCCACTTTGGCCAACCGAAGCAGTTATCCAAATGTTTTCATTTGCATTTGCAGACACTCCTCGCAGCAGTGATGCCACGGTGTCCTAATCCTCAATCATGCCTTGGTGGACTAGCTTGGTAGCCATGGCAACGCAGCCGGGAGAGCAAGAAACAGGAACATACACAGAATCTGTTTCTGCTGAGACTTGCACATGTGGCACAGTGCTGCCTTCGCTCCAAGACTAAATGAAGGGGAGGTGTGTGTGTGTGTGTGTGTGTAGGCCTCTATGAAACATACATGCCTGCTGTCTCAAGGCAAACTGTCTTCTCTTGCCTCAGTCGTAACATAGAAGATAACAATGAAGCAAACAGACAAGAAGTTAGCTGTAGCTTATTGTCTTTCTTAACACGTCGAGGCCGAAGTTGAGCCACAATCTCAGCGAAAGATAAAAACGTGGAATTTCGAGGCAGGACGGTGGAAAATTTTCCTTCTATGGTGCTTGTTTTTGCCGTTTTTCCTTCTCTGTGCCTCTCCGCCGCTCCCCTTCTGCCTCGCTTTTCTTTCTGCTCTTGCTCTCTCTTTCTACAGGCTCAGTCTAACCTCCCCCCCGCCTCCCCTTTCCTCAAGGGAATAAAGGTCGTAACGCAAATGATTACTCAAACCGGAGTTGCCATAGCAACGCCGTCACGTGACCAGGGAAGGCATGCATAGACCACAACAAAGAGGAGGATCAGGAGGAACCAGCTCTGGAAAAGAGCTGTAGCTCGCCTTACTGGTGCCTCAGAGTATTTCACTCAAACTCGGGCTTTTAAAAATAGGCGAGCAGCGTGAAACGCAAAGTGGGGAGAGAGAAGCAGAGAGAAAAAACAAGCCTGAAAGGAGCCGGGACTGGAGGCCGCACTGAATCTAGGCTGTTAACGCTGCAGTGTGCCATATATTTTGCCGTTCACAAGCATACCAAGGGTGTGTCCTATTCATCATGTCCTTCTCGGAGGCAGAGCTCAGGCGCCAGTTGTCTGGAATTTCTGGGAAACGGCGTCAGTTGTAGAGACGTAAAGGGTGGTGGACTTTGTTGGAGCCTAAAATAAAAAGTGGTGCATGGAACTGAAACTTTTTGGTGCAGTAGACTTTCAGACTGATCCCCTACAGGAAAAAAAAGAAAGAAAGAAGCAGAACAGCACTACGGTACTTTTCACCGCCAAGCACAACATAATAAGGGGTCTAAAACAATACATCAATTTGCCAAAGGGGTCATTCCACCGAATGGGTGCCTTTTACTTGTAGTAAGTCTCCAAAGTTGAATATATTTTTTACATGTTTTTTTTTATACTGGATCTAGTAATATACATATGTAACTATTCAAAATGGCCATTGGTCCATCTTAGGTGATTTTAAAAAATTTTTTTTATTAAGCTTTAAAGTCGAAGATGGTTGCATTTTTTTTCAGTCCTGTTACCAAAACTCCTTTGACATCCAAAAAGCATATTTTAAAATACAACAACTAATTTTATTGTATATTCCTAATGAGGTCTTTATTTTTGATGGAATGGTTTAATAGATACTTAAATAGTTTTTTTTTTTAACCAAAATGTCCCTTCATACAAACAGAAATTGTGTTTCTCTAAAATTTCAAAAGGCATATTTAAAAATTTACAGAGACCAAAAGCTTATTACATTTATGATCATGTACAGTAATGTATTAAACAATTAGGTAAAAGACAGACCAAACAAAACTGGGGAAAGTAGTTTAATTTTTTATTTTTAGGGTAGCAAAGTTCAATTTAGACATCCCTACTCTAACTGATGGTTTACATATACGCACAAAACTCTTAAAGTGGTGAACGCAACAATCCGTTTAACCAGTCTTTTTGTCAACCTGAGACAAGAACAGACACCTGGAGCAGACAGAAGGTGGCCTGCCCCAACAGGATTCTGTTATCTTGCATGCTATCCACCCCCACAGAGATCAGTTGGTGCTCTAACTGAATTCAGCAACCAACAGCTCCCCCACCTCCCCAACTGCAGCACAAACACACACACACACACACACACATTATCACATAAAGTCAGAGCATGTTCAAGTGTTTGACCCAGACAATAACTTTATGGGAGCAAAAAGTCATGAAGCAGATATATGTGGTTAAATTTTTGGGTGTTGTACTTGATGAGAATCTCTCATGGAAACAACACATAAAATTGGTTTAAACAAAAATATCCAAAACAATAGCAGTTTTTTACAGAGTTCGATACTTATTAAATGACAAGGCATTATATCTATTGTATACCTCATTGATAGTACCACATTTGATTTACTGTGTTAATGTATGGGGTAAAGCATGTAAAAGCAACACAAACCCTATCTTTATTTTACAGAAAAAAATCATATGAATTATAACAAGAAAACATCACTATCACCCATCGAATGAATTATTTAGACAGAGTAATTCGTTGAAATTCCATGATTTAGTGGACTACTGTACAACATATTATTGCTTATGTACGGAGCTCAAAAAAATACATTGCCATTGAACATCCAAATGTATTTTGTGAAACGCTCTAGCTGCTTCAATCTCAAAGGAATAGACGTATTTGTAAAACCACATTTTCGAACTAGTCTAAAAGAAAGAACTACCCAAATTCAGGGTATAGGATTATGGAATAATTTAAAAACAGAAATTAAGGGGGCCAAATCAATCACTATCTTTAAGAAGTTGGTCAAAATTGAAATGTTAAATAAACATCAATGAATGTTTAATCAGTTTCACTTTAAAAAGGTTATATGATTTACTGTTGTCATTATATAATAACTTGTTTGAATTAGATAAATAAGGAGCAGATTAAATAAGATTATTCTTCATCTGCTACCTTTCATTTTATATATATTTTTTCTCTCTTTTATGCAAGTCATTTGTTGTACTCATTATTGTAAAATGAATTTAAAAAAAATGCTCATGTTCATCCAAAGCGTCTGCAGCCATTCATTTTGCTCCATCAACACAAGCACAGCAAACCGGATGGGGTGCATTTTTTTCGTAAGAAGTCACCCCCTCTGCTGTTGCAACTGCTGTGTTTCTTTCTATTTCTCCCTCTCACTCATGTCTAAATTCCAGTTTGCCTTGAGACATGTACCGGTACAGTAAATATGAACTATTTACCTATTTACTGTTACACACACTCTGGAGGGGTGTCAGCCCCTCACTGACTGATGGCCACTTCCTTTTCAAAGTCCACCACAACTCCCATGGGGCTTCAGGCAGCAGCTGAGTGTTCGGTGATGCCTGCAATTATCCCGTGTCTAGACATTGTCTAGTGAAAGACAGGGAGATGCACACACTCTCCACAAGCTGCGCTCTGCAGAAGAAAAGGCCAGGAATAGATCCCAGTTGGTTCAGCTGGTGACGTAGCTGTTTAATGAAAAGGTTGAGGTCAAACTGCGAACTCAGGCCACATGAATGGACAAACACCAAAAATGAGTCAGTGAATTACAAAAATGTAATGCTTATGGTTTCAGGTACAGGCAGTGGTAAATTAGATAGACAATGAAAAAAAATAAGTTTCATTTTTAACTTGCTCAAAAAGAAATTAAAGGGGACCTCAGATGCATTTTTTAAATTTTTATGTTATTTCTGTGTGCTATCTAGACCCTATTCCTTCAATTTAATGCACAAAATAATTCTTAGATAATCAATTATACCCTTTTTAATTCTGCCAGTTTTAACTTTCGTTTTGAACGACCGGTTTCTGATAGAAGTTCTGAAGTCCACGCCCTTCAAAGATCTGTTTACGCCCTCGTAACAGCCAGTATCTGTAATGTGTTGTTGTTTTAAAATTAGCTCTTTTTTTATTACTCATTTGACTTACTGTTAGTGCTAGCTTAAGATAACTTACCGAAACCCGTCTGAGCGCGCCGCAGTTTGCTGCTCCTTTTAGCATTAGACCACCCGAATCCGAAGCTAATGTTAGCTTGTTCCACTTCCGGTTTTCGCCAGCTCCGCTCGGAGACTTTGGGCGTTATCGCTGTTCCAGTCAAGACAACACAAAGTTCACCAAGTGTCTCCCGTAAATTAATCCGTAAGGGGAAGGTCCTCACTGCTGCGAGGCTGCTGCGAGGCTGCAGCAAGGCTGTACAGTTGAAGCTCCGCTCCATGGCGCCAGAAGAGGGTCCCGTCGCAACCGGTCTCTACGCCGGGGGTATGCTCGTTTAATTTTTGCCGGCGGCGCGTTGGGAGAGATCGCAAATACACTAAAAATTGAACTAAAAAACATAAAAATAACAATTATACTTTATTTATAAAGCCATTTAAAAAACCACAGCTGCAACAAAGTGCTGTACACATGAAATTAATAACATATAAACAAAAGATGAGATGAAATCATGAAAAACAACAGTCATGTGTTTAATACAGAAGTGGGTTGAGCCTAACCAGGTGAGGGGCTGGACTCAGGTTTGAGGTGGGTTGTCCTCGCGCCTGTGACGTCACAGGCGCGATTGACTTCCATTTTATTTCAAAAACGAACCGTTTTCATCACAGTAAAATAAATCTACTTAGAGTAAATAAACCACTGGGTGCATTTTTTTGGCACAAGGACTGTTTTTTTATGAAGTAAATACCCAAAGTTTAGTAAAAAAACATTAAAAAGTGAATTTTGCATGTGTGGTCCCCTTTAACCCTCCTGTTATGTTACGGGTCAAATTGACCCGTTTTAAAGTTTACATTTTTTTTAAAAATAGTTAAAAATATTTTTTCTGCATGAAACTTTTTCTATTTGTCTTAATAGTTCCAATCAACATATAAATTGAAAATGATTCACTTTACACATTTGTACCACTCTCTGCGTCTACTTGTTACATCGATACTGTTCGGGTCAATTTGACCCGGCAGTCAAAATGAATGGTAAAAAGGGGAAAAACATTTCCAATTCTATTTGTTTCCTTGAAACTATGAGACATATTTCACTACACACACACACACACACACACACACACACACACGCACGCACGCACACACGCACGCACGCACACACACACGCACGCGCACACACACACACACGCACACACACACCACACACACACATACACACACACGCACGCACACACACACACACGCACGCACACACACACACACACACGCACACACACACATACACACACACATGCACACATGCATGCACATAAACCCACTTTCTCACTATTCTCTTTACTTCACAAGGAAACTGTGAGAAAGCAGGTGTTTATACAACTTTTGACGGGAACCTTTTCTGTTCCCGTGGGAAAACTCCACCCACACAAATCTTCATGACTCATTTGTCTTGATTTTAATGAGCGGGTCAATTTGACCCAGAACAGTAAATGTGTTTCAAGTTCAATTATAAAGATCACCCTTTGAAAAAAATAAAATAAAATGTAACATAATTTTTTTTACAAAAATCAATTTCAAGGATAATTATTGTTTTTTTGTGTGTAGGTTTTTTCAGCAAACATAAAAAATGTAAATCACATTGTTTATGTCCAAATGAGTTAGTCGTCATTATCCTTTATTTATGAGAAATAAAAAAAACATCATTGCACAAATATTGACTGACATGGTTAGTATTGGAGTTAATAATCAGATACAAAAAGGTTTTGGAGGATTTTTTGGGTTTCTGACACTATTACATGATTAAACACTCCCCGGGTCAAATTGACCCACGAACATTATTGCTGTACCTCAGAAACGAACATAACAGGAGGGTTAAATAAACTTGAACTTCAAGTAAAAATTTATAAAATGAGATCTAGCTTGGACCAAAATTCAAATCTCGGTGAGATTATTTGAGCAGAAATCTACTTTATGATGTTATCATGAGAGATGGTGTAGTGGCAGGGCAACCGACTTGGGACCCGAAGGACCCAGGTTCGAACCCCAGTCACGGCATAACTTGTGGTGTGTTTGAGCAACACATCTCATCCCAATAGCCTATATGCCACGGGGGGGCGTGACGTACTTCCGGCAAAATGCAACACCTACCCGCCACTTCCGGTTCCCATCCACCTCCGTTGTTGCTAGCGTTAGCTCCTAGTAGCAAACCATGACAACGAGCCGAAACGGGAAGCGGCCGCGCGCTACCGGCACTACACGTGAGTACCGTTGTGTCCGCCCACCGGTGGGAACAGCTGTTCCGCGGGGGGGTTTCGGCGAACATTTATCGCGGCTATCCGTAGGGGGAACGTCGCCATAATTTTATATGGTTTTATATGTGTATAGAGTTGTTATTGGTGTGTATGCCGATGTTTTATTAATTGTATTTAGTCATTTATGTTCGTGTCTTTCCCGCTAACCGGAAGTGCACCGTCTGTGTAATGACTGCGGAGGTGCTGGAACGGAAGCCCGTGGCATATAGGCTATTGCTCCCTTGCGTGCTTTCTATAGCTGCCCACTGCACCACCTGGTGGTGATTGGGTTAAATGCAGAGTCAAATTTCGTCTTGTATGGAAACATACACAGATGACAAAAATGTGACATTATTATTATTATTATTATTTGTTTCATACAACAACTTGACATTGGTCAGGTTTACAAACTCAAATGTGAATAAAAAATGCAGTATTTTGTAAATCTCATAAAGCCTAATTTTATTTAAAGTGGAACATATAGTAAACATGTCACACGTGATAACAGCACAGCTAAAAAAATGCTGTGACAGGGCCATGCTAGCACTGTGAAGTATCACCACTTTTATTAAAACATCTAGGAACTGAGGAAACCAGTTGCTGGGGTTTTTGGAGGGGAATGTCCCATTCTTGTCTGGTGGAGGATACTAACTGTTCAACAGTCTTTAATCTTCTTTGTAGGATATTTTTTGTTTCACGATGCATCAAATGTTTTTAGATGGTGAGAGGTCTGGATTGCAGGCAGACTTCTAGTGTGAAGTCAAGTTGTTGTGATGGGTGCAGTCTGTGGCTTATTATTGTCTTGAAATATGTAACACCTTCCCTAACAAAACATTGTCCTGATGGGAGTATATGCTGTTCTAAAACCTGTAAATACTTTTTTGCATTGGTGGTGCCTTTCCACATGTGTAAGCTGTTAATGCTATAGGTAGGACTTGCCCTCGACGAAGACAGTCACTTTTCTTCCCTCTCCTGCCTTCCTCCTGCTTTTGCTCTTTGTCCTGTGTAACAGAGCCTCCATGATTGTATTTAGTGGCGACCCCCAAAGTAAGCAGACTAAGAAGAACAACAGAGTCAGGATACAAAAGATAAGTACATTTTATTTACAGGTGCAGTGCCAGGTATTTACAGGGCTGGAAGAGAGGAGAGGGCAAGGTGAGTATTTTTTAATCCTTAGACAGTCCTTGACATGATGATTTTGAAGGAAGAATCATTTCTCACTATTTGTGTTTGTAGTTGTGCCCCAAGAAGGAGCAGAGCGGTCCTGGGTTTTCCAGAGGATCTGGTGTTGAGGTGAGTATAGGTGGAGAGAGGAGCAGGTTGACCCAAGCTGATTTGTTTGATGGCTGCAGTTGATCAGACACCGTTAGTCCACAGGTGAATCCTGTGGAGAGATGAGGTCCTAGGAAAGACTGGAAGAGCAGGACGTGGACAGCCCCGGAGGGATCACAGGTGGCGAGGACCAGCTGTAATGAAAAGGTTGGTTGGCTGAACATAAGTTACCGTATGGTAGTTGCTGGTGAAGATTCTCAGTCGTCCAGGACATGATGAAATCAAAAAAGGCATTCAATACAGGATCAACTGGACCCCAACTGCACCTCAGTCCCCACAAGGACCAGAATGTTCAAATTTTGGACCGAGAACACAGATGGTTTGAGAGGGGGGTAAAGGAAGCTGTGTATGTTAAGAGAGAAAACCCTTCTCTTAACAGAGGAGGAGGTCTGAGATTTCAACTGTCTAAGACAGGGGTGTTCAGACTTTTTCAGCACGTGAGCTATTTTTGAAATGATCAAGTCAAAGTGATCTACCTACTATAAGGCCCCGTTTACACGAATACAACCTGTGGAAACATTAGTGATTTTTCAATGTTTATTGGGGGTAATAAACGAAAAATAAAAGCTGGGTTACATGAAAAATGCTGTAGTTTTCATGTCAGTCGGGTTGCCAGATAAGAAATTATGAACTATAGTACTGTGGCTTTAAAATGATAGTATTTTGACCTAAACTGTTGTGTTTGCTGAGTATTCAATTCAATTCAGTTTATTTATATAGCGTCAATTCACAAAAGAAGTAATCTCAGGGCACTGAACAGACAATTTTTTAAAATGTCATGCTGCGATCTACCAGTACTACCTCAGAGATCTACCAGTAGATCGCGATCTACCTAATGAGCACCCCTGGTCTAAGACCTATAACTCAGTTTTGGATTTGATTCCGAAACGTTTTACACCGGATGGGAGCAGGGATGCCTTGTCTGTAAATTAGACTAACAAAGTTCTCTGAGTAGCCTCTGTTGTTGTTTGGGAGGTGTTGTTTGTCAATTTACATACAGTTTTGTGTCTTCTAACAGAGACCTCAAGGGAACCTCCTACTGTTTAAGGTGTGATCTTTCAATTTACATGTATGTGTTACAAACCCCCCTTTGTTAAGCTGGGATGTGTCGTTTTGTCAATTTAAATAGAATGGGCATGTTAGTTAATTTGTGGTGTTATTTCAGTTTCCAATTTCATATGTTGGTGCGTGACTTGTAAGCCTGTATAAAACTTCTCGTTCTCACAGCTTCCATTCAGAATTGAAAAAGACTTCTGGACAGAAGTCGAAACGTTTTCTGCAACAAATAAAGTCCAGTTGATCCTGTATTGAACGCCTTTTTTGATTTCGTATGGTAGTTGATGTCCCGGCGCTGAAGAGATGTCTGGCAGGAGTTTATATACAGCCCCAGATCAGGTCTCCTCAGGCAGCAGCAGGTGGAGTGAGTTGAAGGTGATTAGCTGTGGAGAGAGAGTGAGTGGCAGAACACCTAGAAATCCAACACTTTACACATCTTCTGAATCATAAATTATGGATCTGGTCAGCTGGTCTCTCAATGCAATTCATAAAATTTTCTCAACAAGGAGACAGGGTGCAGGAGAACCCTCATGCCCTGAAGGGACACACACAGCTGGGTATGTCATGGATTCCATTGGGTGTGTGGAAGATGATGTGCCTGACTGCATTGTTTGTTGAGTACGTTGAAGACGCGTACATAAATGGATTCATGATAACAGGGTTTTTACTTGTTGGAATCGACGGATACCTTGGAGATTGACTAATTAGGAAGACGTTGGCAGCAGTTTCGGCAATGATTAAGCTACCTGCCTTATGTGAAGGATTACTCTGTGTTTCGAGCTATTAGACTAATATGCTTTGCAAGCTGAACTGTAAGCTGGACACAATTTCTGAGAATCGTGGGCCACTTTTGGCTCCTAGGACTGAAGGAATCGACCTTGGAGAAGGCTAAGAAGCACGGTCCGGTGGATCGTCCACAAATCTGGTTGTTTGGATTCGCCATTGAGTGTACCAGCAGAACATAAGGCAGACAAGAAATCAATAGAGTTGGGCAGCCCAAAACAATTGTTGTTTATCTGAATCTAGCCTCTCCACTGGACTTGGATAGGCCAACTTATCTCAAATTGTTCCTGGTGGATAGGTCAATTAAGAAGCTCTGTTCTGCTAACCACTTCTGTCTACAGAACAGTTTTTCACTTTACCTCCATCCTAGAGCTTATTTGATAGACATATACTTCAGCGATAAAAACAAACATGTAAAAATACTGTAGGGTGTTGTGTTTATACATTTTCAAAAATGTATGTCACATGGATTAAATTACATGTCTCCATGTCCATGTACTGTAAATCCATATCTCCAGGTATTTTAAGATGCAATAAATTCTAGGTAAATGATGTAGACAGGTTGCTCAGGTTCAAGCTCCATCCAGCTTGAATGTTAATTATGAACATCATCTGACGTTCCGCCATTTTAATTTGAATCAGCGCACATTGATAGAAGAGTTGTTTTTGCTACTTAATTGCAAATGCTAACCCAAAGAGAGAGGTTATATTGTACTGCAAACAGGTCAAATTTCTATCACAAGCTGTTTACAACAAACATAGGGATCAAAACATATTATCATGTATATTAGAGTAGTAAGTTATACATTACATGTATATAGTAAAAAAAGATTAAAATATTCTTTTGTCACAATACTGTATACAGCATGCATTATTTCCCGATTGTGCTAATTTGGGTTGTGAGGTGCTGGAATCCATGTAAAATCAAACTTCACTCCACCTGTGCCACAGAGCAATACAGGGAGTCCTCGAGTTACGACGGAGTTCCGTTCCTACGCTCCGCCGTATCTCGAATTTCGACGTAACTCGAAACATATGTCCAAACTGTACCTTATACGTACAGACTGTATTTTACCAAGCACTTAGCCTATTCTAACACAGTACCCTACATAATTATCAAAAACACATACATTTCAGAGCCATAATGAATGGAAAAAAGAGTTAATTTCCTACTCTGGACGTTTCTCCGTCCCTCCTCCGGATTCTCCATTAGTTTACGTTGTAAAACCGCCGTCCATAAAACAGCTACTTTTCCACAGCTGCTGCCTGTCCAGCTTGGTCCAACAAGTTTTGTTTTGTTTTTTGAAAGTCCAGAGGACCAGACTTAGCTTTTTTAGAGAGTACAGGGCAAGCTGTAGCCTCCACAGCTACTGCAGCTAAACTGCCGGAAACTGCCAGAAACGGCTTCAAGATAAAAAAAATTATATATATATATATATATATATATATATATATATCCATCCATCCATCCATCCATCTTCTTCCGCTTATCCGGGGTCGGGTCGCGGGGGTAGCAGCCTAAGTAGGGAGGCCCAGACTTCCCTCTCCCCAGCCACTTGGAGCAGCTCCTCCGGGGGAATCCCAAGGCGTTCCCAGGCCAGCCGAGAAACATAGTCCCTCCAGCGCGTCCTGGGTCTTCCTCTGGGTCTCCTCCCGGTGGGACATGCCCGGAACACCTCACCAGGGAGGCGTCCAGGAGGCATCCTAACCAGATGCCCGAGCCACCTCAACTGGCTCCTCTCGATGTGGAGAAGCAGCGGCTCTACTCCGAGTCCCTCCCGGATGACTGAGCTTCTCACCCTATCTCTAAGGGAGAGTCCAGCCACCCTGCGGAGAAAACTCATTTCAGCCGCTTGTATCCGAGATCTTGTTCTTTCGGTCATAACCCAAAGCTCATGACCATAGATGAGGGTGGGAACGTAGATCGATCGGTAAATTGAGAGCTTTGCCTTTTGACTCAGCTCTCTCTTCACCACGACAGACCGGTACAGCGCCCGCTTCACTGCGGACGCTGCACCTATCCGCCTATCGATCTCACGCTCCAGTTTTCCCTCATTCGTGAACAAGATCCCGAGATACTTAAACTCCTCCACTTGGGGCAGGACCTCCTCCCCGACCCGGAGAGGGCATGCTACCCTTTTCCGGCTCAAGACCATGGCCTCGGATTTGGAGGAACTGATCCTCATCCCGGCCGCATCACACTCGGCTGCAAACCGCTCCAGTGAAAGTTGTAAATCACGAACTGATGAAGCCAGTAGGACCACATCATCTGCAAAAAACAGAGAAGCGATTCTAAGGTCACCAAAACGGATCCTCTCAACACCTTGGCTGCGCCTAGAAATTCTGTCCATAAAAGTTATGAACAGAATCGGTGACAAAGGGCAACCTTGGCGGAGTCCAACTCTCACCGGAAACGAGCCTGACTTACTGCCGGCAATGCGGACCAAGCTCTGACACCGGTCGTACAGGGACCTAACAGCCCTTATCAAAGGGCCTGGTACCCCATACTCCCGGAGTACCCCCCACAGAACCCCCCGAGGGACGCGGTCGAATGCCTTCTCCAAGTCCACAAAGCACATGTAAACTGGTTGGGCAAACTCCCACGCACCCTCCAGGACCCTGCTGAGGGTGTAGAGCTGGTCCAGTGTTCCACGACCAGGACGAAAACCACACTGCTCCTCCTGAATCCGAGGTTCGACTATCCGACGGACCCTCCTCTCCAGAACCCCTGAATAGACCTTACCAGGGAGGCTTAAGAGTGTGATCCCCCTATAGTTGGAACACACCCTACGGTCCCCCTTTTTAAATAGGGGAACCACCACCCCAGTCTGCCAATCCAAGGGAACTGCCCCCGATGTCCACGCGATATTGCAGAGTCGCGTAAGCCAACACAACCCTACAACATCCAGAGCCCTAAGGAACTCCGGGCGAATCTCATCCACCCCTGGAGCCTTGCCACCGCGGAGCTTTTTAACCACCTCGGCGACCTCAGCACCAGAGATCGGAGAACCCGACCCAAAGTCCCCAGGCTCTGCTTCCTCAGTGGAAGACGTGCCAGTAGGATTGAGGAGGTCTTCGAAGTATTCCGCCCACCGACTCACAACATCCCGAGTTGAGGTCAGCAGCACGCCACCTCCACCATAAATGGTGTTGGTCTCGTACCTCTTTCCCCCCCTGAGACGCCGGATGGTGGACCAGAATCGCCTCGAAGCCGTACGGAAGTCATTCTCCATGGCCTCTCCGAACTCCTCCCACGCCCGAGTTTTTGCCTCAGCAACCACCCGAGCCGCATGCCGCTTGGACTGCCGGTACCTATCAGCTGCTTCCGGGGTCCCACAAGCCAAAAAGGCCCAATAGGACTCCTTCTTCAGCCTGACAGCATCCCTCACTGCCGGTGTCCACCACCGGGTTCGAGGGTTGCCACCTCGACAGGCACCAACAACCTTGCGGCCACAGCTCCGATAAGCTGCCTCGACAATAGAGGCGCGGAACACGGCCCACTCGGACTCCATGTCCCCCGCCTCCCTCGGAACGTGTTCAAAGCTCTCCCGGAGGTGGGAGTTAAAGCTCCGTCTTACGGGAGACTCTGCCAGACGTTCCCAGCAGACCCTCACGATACGTTTGGGTCTGCCAGGTCTGACCGGCATCCTCCCCCACCATCGGAGCCAACTCACCACCAGGTAGTGGTCAGTAGACAGCTCCGCCCCTCTCCTCACCCGAGTGTCCAAGACATGCGGCCGCAGATCAGATGAGACGACAACAAAGTCGATCATCGAACTGCGACCTAGGGTGTCCTGGTGCCAAGAGCACATATGGACACCCTTATGCTTAAACATGGTGTTCGTTATGGACAATCCATGACGAGCACAGAAGTCCAATAACAGAACACCACTCTGGTTCAGATCAGGGGGGCCGTTCCTCCCAACCACACCCCTCCAGGTCTCACTGTCATTGCCCACGTGAGCGTTGAAGTCCCCCAGTAGAACAAGGGAGTCCCCAGGAGGCGCACTCTCCAATACCCCCTCCAAGGACTCCAAAAAGGGTGGGTAGTCTGAGCTGCCGTTTGGTGCATAGGCACAAACAACAGTCAGAGCCCGTCCCCCCACACGTAGGCGAAGGGAGGCTACCCTCTCGTTCACCGGGGTGAACCCCAACGTACAGGCACCAAGATGGGGGGCAACCAGTATGCCCACTCCTGCTCGGCGCCTCTCACCAGGGGCAACTCCAGAGTGGAAGAGTGTCCAACCCCTCTCAAGGAAACTGGTTCCAGAGCCAGAGCCATGCGTTGAGGTGAGTCCGACTATTTCTAGTCGGAACCTCTCAACCTCACACACTAGCTCAGGCTCCTTCCCCACCAGAGAGGTGACATTCCATGTCCCAATGGCCAGCTTCTGTAGCCGAGGATCAGACCGCCAGGGTCCCCGCCCTCGGCCGCCACCCATCTCACATTGCACCCGACCCCTTTGGCCCCTCCCACAGGTGGTGAGCCCATGGGAAGGGGGACCCACGTCTCCTCTTCGGGCTGTGCCCGGCCGGGCTCCATGGGTAAAAGCCCGGCCACCAGGCGCTCGCCAGCGTGCCCCACCTCCGGGCCTGGCTCCAGAGTGGGGCCCCGGTGACCCGCGTCCGGGCGAGGGAAAACTTAGTCCATTAATTGTACTCATCATAGGGGTTTTTGGGCTGCACTTTGTCTGATCCCTCACCTAGGACCTGTCTGCCTTGGGTGACCCTTCTAGGGGCATGAAGCCCCTGACAGCATAGCTCCTAGGATCATTGGGACACTCAAACCCCTCCACCACGGTAAGGTGGCAGCCCAGTTCAGTATATATATATACTGAACTGTTTCATCAAGCATTTTGTTGCTTTTGGTTCTTTGTTTGACACAGTTGCTAATGGAAAATCAGCCACTTTCCCACAAGTCAAACTTCTACAAACCTCATTTCTCCTACAAGTCAATCTTCTGTAAATCACACCTTTTCTCTTTCTCTGTTCTCAGTCAGTGAGGTTAATAAACTGTTAAAAAGTCTAGAAACTAAAAAATCTGCAGGTCCGGATGAAGTTTCACCCTATTTCTTAAGGTTGGCCGCTCATATCATCGCAGTACCGGTGTCCCACATCTTTAACTTGTATATATATATATTTTTTTTTATTTTATTTTATGGAGATGTGTGTCGTAACCCAGAAATGTCGTAACTCGAGTCCGTCATAACCCGAGGACTACCAGTATACAACATTTAGCATAGAACCACACCAATTCCAAAATAGGTGGAACACTGTGCTGCACCACAGATGGAAGACATAGCTGGTTTGTGGAAACCACCTCTCAGGTTTAGCATTTTAGCTTTTGCATTAGCTTGTATATACAGTATATACTGTTTATATACTGTATATCGAGTCAAGTCAAGTCAAGGTCCTTTATTCTCATCACATATGGTACATGGGATGGAACGAAATTATGTACATAGGTTCCCAGTTACATCCAACAAAGGTACAAATTGTAAAAGAAAAACAGTAATAAGATCTAAGATATTAATTACCCGTAACTAAGAAATACGCTAAACCAAGAATACGGTAAGTACTAATTGTACAAAAACAATACGCCAAACAATAGCAACATGGACATGAGTGTGTGAGCAGATGAGTACGAATGAACACACCATGAAATAAATCTGCAGCATGAGATCAGCAACATGGATAGTCAGCAGTATACAGTATCAACAATCAAAGTGGCATTACAGGTACAGTGATTTTTTTTCACATTGATAATACTGGTTGGGGATTTATGAGTCTAACAGATTGAGGGTAGAAGCTGTTCCTCAGTCTAGTGGTTCTGCATTTAATACTCCTCAACATCCTGCCTGAGGGGAGTGAAGCAAAATGTGTGCGTGCTGGGTGAGTGAGGTCCTTCATGACGCCGGTGGCCCCCTTCCTGCATCTAGAGGTGGAGATGTCTGATGGTAGGGAGACTGACTCCAACATCTTCTGTGCAGCCTTCACTACTCTCTGCAAAGCTTTTCTTTCTGCAGCTGTGCAGCCTCCATGTCACACATTGCTGCTGGAGCACAGGATGCTCTCCATTGCACACCTCTAGAAGGAGGTGAGGACTGAGCTTCCCAGACCAGCTCGCCTCAGCCACCTGAGGAAGTAGTCTCTGATGTGCTTTCTTGATCAGGATGGTGTTGTTGCCCTAGCTGATATTATCATTCAGGTACACACCCAAGTATTTGTAGCTGGAGACCACTTCCACCACATATCCTTTTATATTCAGTGGGGGGTAGGTGTGTTTGTTCCGTCTGAAGTCCACAACAATCTTCTTTGTGTTCTTCACATTGATGTGAAGGTTGTTCTCCCTGCACCTGTCTCTACATGTTCCACCTCCTGCCTGTAGCTGGACACATCATTGTTTGTGATACATCCATCCATTGCTGTATCATCAGCAAACTTTACAATATGACAGCCTGGCTGGGTAGGTGCACAGTCATATGTGAGTTGAGCAAGCAGAGTGAATAGGAGGGGGCTCAACACACAACCCTGGGGGAGCCAGTGCTGAGGGTTACGTGGATGAGGAGAAGTTGTAGAACCTCACAGACTGCAGTCTGTTTCTTAAGAAGTTTAAGAAGTCAAGGACCAGGGCCTCATGTATCAAAAACCTGCGTGGATTTCCTACTGGAAAGTGACGTACGGACAAATCCAGAAAAGTGTCTACGCACAAAAAAATCCAGATTTATCAAACCCTGCGTACACCTGAATCCACGCACATTCCTTTTGTACATCACGATGAACGTGGAACTGAGCGCACATGAGAGAGTGGCCGACTCCGCCTTTGACACGCCTCCGTATGAATATGCAAAGTCATTCAAATATGCCATGCACGACAGGAATGTCGTCTCTGCTCCATTGCAAATCATGTCGGAACGTGGAAAAAAGAGGAACTTCACGGACTGTGAACAGGAATCACTTCTGAGTGAGGCAGAGAAGCACGGAAAAAGGTTTTATTCGGCACGCCTAGCGCAAAACATACCATCCACTTTTAAACAAGAAGTTGACCCATCTGCTCTAACATGCCTGTATAGGTTAGTGGTGAGCGCGCCCGCCCTTCGTCCCAAAGGTCGTGAGATCGACTCCCCCTTGGTACAACGTTTTTTTTTTCATTCCAGATTTAAAGAACACAGGAAAACTATTTAATAAAACAACAAGAAATAGAACAATACATGAAATGAAAGGAAGCAGACGATTTCTTGTTTTGTAAATAGTTTTCATGTGTATTTAAATCTGGAACGAAAAAAAAAAAGAGAAACGTTGTACCATGCGAGATTCGAACTCATGACCTTTGGAACTAAAGGCAACCGCGCTACACACTGACCTAAACGTAGGCGTGTTGGTACAGCTTGGTTAACTTCTTATTTAAAGAAATCACATCTCATTGTTGTCAATATCGTTGCCACTATTTGGCGCATGCTTTTATATCCACTCATCTAATTGCGTCCATGTGGATGTAATAATTGTTAATCATGTGTGTTTGGTGGGATTTATGATTATTTTCATATCATGGACACAGTTTCTCTGAATAACCTGTAAGTGTCGCCAAAGGAAATATAACCACAGAAACGTGCGTACGCAAGCAGGGGAGCAGCCGTGGATTTGTACGTGGATGCGCAGATATTCCCGTTCATATCAGATTTGATACATACGCCACTTTGCGTGGAAAGTGACGTGCGCAATGTTTTTGTGCGCACGCATGGTTGATACATGAGGCCCCAGCTGTGGATTTGTACGTGGATGCGCAGATATTCCCGTTCATATCAGATTTGATACATACGCCACTTTGCGTGGAAAGTGACGTGCGCAATGTTTTTGTGCGCACGCATGGTTGATACATGAGGCCCCTGGTTGCATATAGAGAGGTTTAGTCCTAGTGTGAGTAGTTTGTCCATCAGGGTCTGGGGAATCATGGTATTGAAGGCAGACACAAAGTCCACAAAGAGCATATGGACGTAGGAGTCCTTCTGCTCCAGGTGGGTGAGAGCAGTGTGGACCACATAGGAGATTACTGTACATCCTCTGTTGATCAATTCTTGTGTTATGCGTACTGGTGGGGGTCCTCGTTGATGTTGATAGTTGTTTTGATGTGGGTCATCATGACCAGTCTTTCGAAGCATTTAACAACTATTGGGGTGAGAGCAACTGACTGATAGTCATTTATACCAGTCAGTATAGAGCTCTTTGGGACTGGTATGATGGTGGTGATCTTTAAAAAAGGTGGGAACCATTGCTAAGGTGAGGGAGGTGTTAAACATGTCAGCCAGCACCTCACAGAGCTGATCGGCACAGTCTTTCAACACCACCCCCAGATGCGGTCTGGGCCAGTTGCTTTGTGAGGATTAATCCTCCTGAAGGCATTCATCACTTCAGCTGAGGTCACGCGGAGAAACTCCTCTTCCAGTGGTGAGGAGTCTGGAGCTAAGTGGTCTGTTCGGGTCTTCAAAAGCATGTATTGAACTTGTTAAGGGCATGAGGCAGTGATGAGTCCATATGGCATTGTACACCCCTGCCTTTATAATCTGTTATACACTTAATGCCCCTCCACATGCTCCGTGGGTCTTGTGAGGTGAATTGACCCTGGATCCTCTGTGTATACGTGGCTTTGGCCTTTTTAATACCAGCAATCAGGTCTTTCCTTGTCCTTCTCAGTTCCTGTGAGTTGCCAGACCTGAAAGCAGTGTCCCTGGCTTCCAGCTTTGTGTGAACCTCTACATTCAGCCAGGGGTACAGTATCTGGTTGGGGTAACTCTTAACATTTTTGATAGTGGTGACATCATCAGCACACTTGCTGATGTATCCCAGGACCGAGGATGTGTATCTCCCCCTCATTTACAGTTGCTTCCCTGAAGACATGCAAAACAGTTTTTCAGTATGGAGTCACTTCATCCAAATTCTGACTTTTTTTCTTTTCTAAAGATGGAGATATGGTCAGAGTCCTGGGTGGGGGTGGGGTGCTTGTACATATATAAATCCTGCTGATAAACTTTTAATGAACTTTAGTTCAACATTAAATCTCTGATGAACCAGATTCTACAAAAACATCTATATTTAAAAATGTGTACCTATTCTTCATCATTTGATATATTTGCACGCATTGGGTCTACTTTTATTGTTCAATTTAGAGATGTGGTTTTGTATCTTGTTCACAGATACATATGTATATATTTTTTAGCTTTTCTTTAAAATGTAATTCTTGTTTTGTAATTTGAACATCTGTGGGTTAGAATAAAGTTGGAACTAAAGGTGATAGCTCTTCTTTAAACACATTTGAGGGAAATATTCCTGAAAAATCCAATAATTTTGTCTTTTTTATGATTTTTCAGCTGAGTTAACTCTAACGTATTATTTAATAGTCATTAAAGTCAAAACAGGATTTCACGATAAAGCTGGCACCGTTTCTTCATTTTTTTAATCTTCACTGAATTTTTATTTTTTTTTATACATAAAAAAATTAAAAAAATCATTCCCACCAGCCGTCCCAGACCCATCCCGGTTCACCCATCCGCTGGGATCTGGGTTCGGCCTTCATGAGCAGGCGAGGCCGGGGTCCGGGCAACAGCCTTCATCGAGTCAGCAGCTTGCATGATCCTCCGTGGTGACCAGCGGAGATAGGAGCCTGCAGAGCATGCAAGGCTGGCCCAGAGCCTGAGCCCTGAGTCAGCAGCATGGAAGATCTTCCGCAGTGACTGGCGGAGTTCAGAGCCGGGGAGATGATGCCCTGCATAGCCTGAGGGGTCTCCCTGGGAGACCGGCGGAGCTCCATCTAGCTCGTTCTGAATTTTGTTGTCAGCCACCAAGCACAAAAAATGTCTGTACTTCAACATTAGACCACGTGTTGTCATTAATCTTTTTAAAATCTTTAAAATAGGTCCAGCTACTCCTCGAGTTTGAATATCAGTGATTACAAATGACAGGTCTTGTTGATGTGAAAAGTTTCTTAACAGCCAGTGACTCCACCCCCTGACCAATCAGTGACCGGCAATGTTCTGACGTCACGTTTTGGTACCAGCTCAGCTTGATTGGTACCCTTGAGAAGAAGGGACCAAAAAGGGTCTGGTTCTGCAAAAAAGAGCTCAAAACCGTACCGAACTGAACCAAACCGGGGTGAAGAGAAGCTGTTGAAAAGACCCATAGGATGCATAGGCACTAGGGGTGTAACGGTACACTAAAATCACATTTCGGTTTGGTTCAATTACAAGGAGGGTTCGGTTAGGTTAATTTTCGGTACAAAAAAAGACTTATCAAATGATTATTTTGAAAATGTGTCAAGTAAACAATACGTTTGTATAAAAATACATAAAAGCAACCCATTGGATAATATTTTAAATACATGTTATTCTTCACAATAAATAAACTATACTAACAATAATAAAAATCTTAAAAAAATACAATAACAGCCAGAACCAGAACAATAAGCAGCAACAGACGGTTTACAATCTAACTACAGGGAACCCTCGACTTACGGCAACTAGGACTTACGAACGCACTGTAAAAAAATAAAATAATAATAATAATATATATATATATATTTTTTTTATTATAAATGAATACATGTTTTATTATAAATGAATACATGTAGACCCAGGACACGCTGGAGGGACTATGTTTCTCGGCTGGCCTGGGAACGCCTTGGGATTCCCCCAGAGGAGCTGCTCCATGTGGCTGGGGAGAGGGAAGTCTGGGCCTCCCTACTTAGGCTGCTACCCCCGCGACCCGACCCCGGATAAGCGGACGAAAATGGATGGATGGATGGAATACATGTACAGTACTGTACAGTCACCAAGCACTTAGCCTATCCTAACACAGTTTTTAAAGATGAAGGAGTGAGTTGAATTGTCTTACTTTCACATAAAGTGCTTTATAAATAAAATGGTATGGTATGGTATGGTATAAAGTGAAAGTGAAAGTAGCTTCCTTTATGTGAATGGAGCCTGCTGGGGAGGAGGGAGACAATTCAACTGACTCCTTAACTGTGTTAGGATAGGCTAAGTGCTTGGTGACTGTACAGTACTGTACATTTATCTATTTATACATAAAAAAAAAAATATATATATTTTAATAAATAGATAAATGTACAGTACTGTACAGTCACCAAGCACTTAGCCTATCCTAACACAGTTTTTAAAGATGAAGGAGTGAGTTGAATTGTCTCCCCAGCAGGCTCCATTCACATAAAGGGAGCTACTTTCACTTTCACTTTATGTGAAAGGGAGACAATTCAACTCACTCCTTCATCTTTAAAAACTGTGTTAGGATAGGCTAAGTGCTTGGTGACTGTACAGTACTGTACATGTACAGTATTCATTTATAAAAAATAAAAAATAAATTATTATTATTATTTACTATAGGATCCGACTAACGTCATTTTCGACATACGAACGGTCCTTAGGTCCAGAACTCGTTCGTAAGTCGAGGGTTCCCTGTAATCAAGTTTAAAGGTTTTGTCCAAAAATACCAACTTGTCCACATTTTCTGCTAAAAGCACAGATCTAGTTGCAATGAATATCTCCAGTGGTGGAGAAAATCATCTCAATAACAGTAGTAGCAGCAGTGTGGCTGTATTTGTCCTCATTACTCACAACTTCTTCTTGGACCTGCTCCCACCTGTCCCTGGAAAAGTTTAGAGTTCAGTCATCACAGACTTCTTTGCTGCAGGTGATCTGGCAAATTTCCCTGAAGAGGAAGAAGTCAACTGGAATGGCTTGGAGAATGTAGTTAAAAATGCCAAGTCAATGTTTACATTTAAGAAAATGATCAAAACAAATGTGTTAAAAATATATATATGAAATAGCGTAATGTGTATTGTATTAGTTAGAAAATTAGAAAGAGTTAGTCATTTTGTACTGTTGGTTGAAGATTATTATTGTTTAATCTGATTGTTGGAAAAAGTTGGTTGAAGATTATTATTGTTTACATGGTTGATTATTGTTGTTTAATCTGATTGTTGGAAGTAAGGGGCAGATATAATAAGATTTATTCTTCTTTCTGCTACCTTTCATTTTTTTATATTTTGTACACTATCATTTATGAGATTGTCTTGTATTGTTTCTTTTGTAAAAAAATGAACAAATTTAATAAACATAAACATAAACTGCTATCTCTGTCCTAGACTGGAAATAAAACACAAAGAGGTAAAAAAAAAACAAGTTAATAAGATTATAATTTTAAATTAAAAAGATTAATTAGATAATAATAATGAAAGAACAATACCTTTTCTTGAACGGTTGAGGTGGTTGAATCTCTCGGTCATCATCATCATCAGGGCAGGGTTTTAATCTGGTCCAGGGCTTGTTGACAATATCAGTTTTAGTTTTTTCATAAAGTGATGAACTTTTTGGCTGAAGTGTTGACATGATGGATGTCGTAGTAATGCTAGAGAACTTTAAAGCCAAACAACATTCAGATGTATTTTTGTAGATCCAGAGCTTTAAAAGCTCATACAGTTTGTGTTCTTGATCTGGACTGATCTGATTTACCTGATGAAGTTGTTTAAATGCTGCTGTTCGGTGTTTGAGCCAAGCTGCTTTTCTTGCTTGTAGAAAATGTTCACGTTTGGATGACGTAGTTTCAAGTCCGTTAACAAGTTAGACGTGTTGTCTGCTGCAGAGCCAATCTCCATGAAACAACGTCCACACACAGCTGAGGATTTCCGCTCGTCTTTTAACAAGGAAGCCATAACGTTAACAAACAGGAGACCGCATGAGAAGCTAGACTGCTAATGCTACGCGTGCTGCAAGATAATAGTGCCGTGCTGATACTCGCCTAGGAATTTTAGTTCCGTGGCGCATAATCTCCTGTTAATAACGTAACCGAAACGGTACACAGGTGGACTGAACCGAATGTGCCGTACCGAAACGGTTCGGTACACCCACGTGAACGTTACATCCCTAATAGGCACATGGTCAGTACTTGAGCGAGGCACAGAAGGGAATTGGCAACAACATCAGGGGAGCCAAGCATCACCTACTCGTCAACAGAACTGTAGCTCGAGACTGTAAGACCAGATGCACAAACCTGTGCACTACCTGGATTGACTACAGGAAAGCCTATGGCTTAATGCCACACACGGATCCTGGAGAGCTTGAAGCCTTGAAGCTATACTACATCAACTGGACTTGAAGTGCAGTCAACAAAAACTCAATGGAAATGTGGAAGACAAGTCTAGAGGCCAATTCAAAGTCAAACGCACAAGTCAGCATTAAATGTGGCATATACCAAGGTAATGCACAGTCCCCACTCCTGTTCTGCATTGGCCATAACCCCTTCTGCCAGATTATTGCATCAATTGTCTATGGATATTGGTTCCAAAGTGGAACAATCATCAGTCACCTCCTTTATGTGGATGACATCAAGCTGCAAGCCAAAAATGAGACATTGACTCACTGATCCACCTCACCACGATATACAGTTATAACACTGGACTGTCATTCAAACTTGCTAAATGCAGTTGAATCTTGTGCAAGAGAGGTAGGTGCTCACAACAGGTTTAACTACCTGAAGGCAACATTGCTGTCCAGGACAGCTCCAAATACCTTGGAATCCCACAGGCAAATGAAAATCATGATGAGGCCACAAGAAAGTCAGTCACAACCAAGTACTGTACCTACATAGAGTAAGGCAAGTCCTGAAGAGCCAGCTGAATGGCAAATCCAGATTCTGAGCCACCAACACACATATGCAGTATCAGTCATCAGATACAGGACATGGAATGCCCATAACCAAGTGGCTGGAATAATATACAGGAATATCTGTGCTGAGTATGAACAGGAGGTACCACAGTCAAAGTAGGAGACACCACCAGTGGTGGGGAATGGAAGGGCTAATACTGTGGGTCTGCCAGATCCAGACTGATAAACAGGTGCTGGCTAACCAACTGGACAGTGGTCAACAAGCATGACAAAAAGGCAGTGGTGATATGTAGCAATCCCAAGTGACTGTAACATCAGGAAGAAGGTGCACAAGAAGTTGGAGAAACAACAAGGGCTGAAAGAGGAAATAGAGAAGTTGTGGAGAGTCAAAGCATCAGTAGTCCCAGTGATCAATGGCTCACTTGGTGCTGTGACCCCCAAATAGAAGCATGGCTTCAATAAATCCCAGGAACAACCTCAGAGATATCTAAAGCAGTGACATGCAGTCAGGGGTGGCAAATGAGGCAGTGCCGCACCTGTCATCATGAACAGTTAAATACTAGCAATGATAAGAGAAAATACATTTGACCACTTGACCATACCATACCATACCATTTTATTTATAGAGCACTTAAAACGAAGACTGTTTAGCGATTTGTAGACATACAGGTATATTTTGAACTGGATTCGTAGGTGAACCAGTAGCCAGTGCAGGAGGGAGGCCAAGACTGGTGTAATGTGCTCTCTTTAACCTGTGCTGGTTAAAAATCGGGCTGCTGCGTTCTGGACCAGTTGTAGTCGTGCAACGGTCGGACTGATGCCAAACAGGAGCGAATTGCAATAATCAAGCCTAGATGTAATAAATGCATGTATTACTGTTTCCTGGTTATTTTTGGACAATATGGGCTTCAGCTCAGTTGGAAAAAACAGGATTTAACAATCATGTTTACATGACTGTTGACTTGATTGTTCTATAAAACTGTTTTATAAAACTTTTCTGAATTATTCAGCCCACACTACTCACTTTTTGCAGAAAAAAAGAAAGAAATTAGGATCACAACAAATCAATCAAAATATGGTACTTTTAAATGGTAAATGGAGCTTACTTATACAACGCTTTCCAGCCCCCTTTGAGGGGCCCCAAAGTGCTTCACAGCACCAACCATCCACCCATTCATACACACATTCATACACCGGTAGAGGTAGACTGCCATGCAAGGCGCTG
The DNA here is from genome assembly GCA_038048925.1 of Garcialebias charrua. Classification (NCBI taxonomy): domain Eukaryota; kingdom Metazoa; phylum Chordata; class Actinopteri; order Cyprinodontiformes; family Rivulidae; genus Garcialebias; species Garcialebias charrua. The sequence goes on along the minus strand of JBBPBX010003118.1, from coordinate 29,396 downwards.
CCTGTCCTACCGGGAGCAACTCGGGGTTAAGTGTCTTGCCCAGGGACACAACGAGGTATGCCGTGACCGGGGATCGAACCCGAGACCTTCTGGTCCTGAGCCGGCTGCCCTGCCTCTACACCATCTCGGCCTCATATTTTAAAATGATATGCTAATCTTCAATACTTGGTTGGGAACCCTTTTGCCTTAATCACTGCCTTGATGTAACATGGCATTGAGGCAGTCAGCCTGTGGCATTGTCTGGGAGTTATGGAAGCCCAGATTTCCTTGATGCTTGCTGTCAGCTCTTCTTTGTTGTTGGGTCTGGTGCCCCTCATTTTCCTCTTGAGAATACACCATAGATTCTCAATGGGGTTTAGGTCCGGCGAGTTGGCTGGCCAGTCAAGCACTGTGGCACGGGCATCATTTTGGTGCTTCTGGCGGCATGGGCACAGGGCAGGTCCTGCTGGACGATGAAATCTGCGTATACATACAGATCCTCAGCAGAAGGAAACATGAAGTCCTCTAAAACATTCTGGTAGACTGTTGCGGTGACTTTGGATTTAAGAAAGCAGAGTTTACCAACACCTGCACTGAACATTGCACCCCAAATCATGACTGACTGTGGATATTTCACACTGGACCTCAGGAACCCAGCAATTGTAGCCCATCTCCTGGATGCATCTGAATGTAGTGGTTTTTGAAGCTGTGACTCCGGCCTCATTCCACTCATTTTGGATCTCTGTCAGATTCTAGAATCTTTAGTTTGATAATCCGCTGAAGCCCACTGTCATCTCTTTTGCTGGTGCATCTTCTCCTGCCACATTTTGCTCTTCCACTAGACTTTCCAGTTACTGTATATGTTTGGACACAGCACTCTGTGAACAGCCAGCCTCCTTAGCTATGAACTTTTGTGGCTTACCCATCCTATGGAGGGTATCAATGACGGTCTTCTGATACGTTGTTATGTCTGCAGTCTTCCATATATTGAACAGAACTGAGACAATTGAACCAAACTGAAACAATTTAATGACACCTGGGGAAACCTGTGCAGGTGCTTTGAGTTTAGTAGATGATTAGTGTCACACTCAGTTTAAAACATTCATGCCCTGCTAAATTTGGGCTGATTTTGCCACAGTACAGTATTCAAATTTTTTGAAATCCTGTTTTCGTGGGTTTCATGAGCTGGAAACCCAAATTATGTAAAAATAAACAAAATAAATACTTGAAATTGTTTAAATTGTGGGCCCTGAATCTATCATCTATTAAGATGAACTTTTTGAATGGAATTATGGAAGTCAAAACAACTCTTCCATGATATTCTAATATTTTGGAAAGGGTCTGTATGTGAGCATCCGATTCCAGCCAAGTCAGTGCCTCACCTGTCACAAACCTCATGGCATGTCACTGTACAGTCCTATAAACAGCTAAGATACAGTACTGCGCAGAACCCTCAAACTCCCAGGCCACTAGAGGACCAGAGTATGAAGTGAAGTAAAACTGCCCGTGTACTGGTACATACAGGCAGGGGTGCAACTACATATTTTTGAGGTGGATGCGAAAACATCAACGTTTCGTCTTTCGTTTCGGACGAAAGATGAAACGTTTCTACAGGTTTTTTTTGCTTTGTTTTGTTTTGTTTTTTGAATGTCCAGAGGACCAGACTTAGCTTTTTTTAGATGTTTCTACCTGGATTATTGAGCACGCATCAGGGTACAGTAGCAATATTACCGTTTTTTTTTTGGTACATATTATATCAGGTGATCATTTCAATCATAAACAAATAAGAAGGTTAATAAAGTACAACTATATAACAGTAGTGGTAATCAGTGCTCAACATTTTATGTAGCGAAAATATGAAATCTTAACAGCCTGGAGTCCATGTCAGAGTTTTAACATTTATGACATTTAAACTGTTACTTTCCGTGAAAGAAGACAATGAAAGATGGTCATCAGAAATTCAAACCATCATGGTATACAGTATAGGTTTTTGTTGCCTCCCTAATGTAATTATTCCTACCTGATGTCATCACTTGTCTCCTCTATCACTGACCTCGTGTCTGTCTCCTTCACCCTTTGTCTGTGGCATTCTGCACTGTCATATGGTCAAAAAAGCATTATATATTAGTTGTAAAAATTACAGATCTTAATACAGTTTTTAAAAATAATGTTTACATGTTATTGCTTGGGATTAAGTAGCTGTTCCCTCACTTCCACCTGCATTAGACCAACCTGTTGCCTTCCCCAGTCTGTCCTGATTCCTCTGTCATCTTCTCTTCCTTCTCTCCATCCTCACAGCTGAATGACATTAATTTTGTGTTAAGTAGGTTTAAAAATACAGCAGTCAAACCACAATAGAAATGAAACTTTAATTTAAATGATCTCCTTGTTGGATAACAGTTACTGACTGGACATTTCATCTGATCTGACTTACCAGATACATCACAACACACACCACTGTAGTGATATTAAATAAGACATTTAAACTCAAGTGTCCCTCTGCCAAAAAGGTTGGTAACATGGGTCACCAACCTTTTTGAGTCTAAGGGCTATAGTGACACTGAGGACTAATTTGTCTGATACACACATAAACTTGTACAACTCATCTTTAATTAAAGAATCAATAATAATAAATGTACATATGAGTGAATAAATTGCAGCACTGCATTGGAACATAGCTGGGAACTGCCACCACAACAGTTTAGCTTTCCTGTGTTAATATTTCCTGAGTTTTATTTAGGTCATTCTTACACTTAGTGTGTGGATGTGTGTGACATGTATCAAATATTCATAAAAATATTAAACAAATCACGTCTATAGGGGAGGCAACATTTATTTAACAGCCAAATATGGGACGATTCCTATTAGGCTAGCTTTAGCTAACCTGAATATTTACAAGCCTCCTGTCCTGCTACTACACTGACTGTACTTACCTAATATCTTTTAACCACACTGAAAGGCTTTTTTTTCATCCTACCAAAAACTTCCTTCTCCCTTTTCCTTTTTCTGTTTTGCGCCTGGATAGTTTTTTTTTCTGCCGCTCCAAAGTCAAGTGCACGAGTGGTAGTCCAAGAAAGAAAAAAAACAAACAAAAAAAACAAAAAAAACAACGTGCCTGTGTGCGTTCTCTTAGGGGCGTGTGTTCACAGCCACCTGTGTGTGAAGGGAGAGCAGAGCGATAGGAGGAGGGAGGTGAGAGAGCAGGGGGTGGGGGCACCTAATCAGTGCTGTTCCCCTGTTATTGTCATTTCATGCAGTTAAAGAAAATGCCTGCTAGAAAAACTTTTTTCTAGAGACGGTTTTGGCGCCCCCTTTAGTGCAGCGCCCCTATGCCTTGCATAACCTGCATAGTGGCTATTTGCGCCACTGCATACAGGTATGTGTGTAGTGTTAGCTCCAAAACTAATCTACCGGGAACTGTATGGCATTAGCTCCAGACCTAATAAAGTAAACAAAGTTGATCACATTTGATCATTTTGACTCATATATGGTGCATAAGGAATACAGTAATACAAAATATAACTGTATTGTCACACATAATTTTTTAACCCTGACTCCTTGTCAGGCTGCTGTTTAATACATTGCATTATTTTACATTATTAGCGTTTAGTTTAAATCTTGGATCCTTGTATACCATTTCTTTTTATACTTTATATTTTTACTATTTTTGGGTGTAACTGGGACCTTGAGTAAACAGTTTGGTTCCACCTCATGTACCACGTGATGCGAATGACAATAAAGAACTGTGTTTTATTCGCAACTGCAACATCCTCCCCTCAAAATGCATTGTATTGATAAAATAATGGCAATGTCCTTAAAGCTGCAGTATGTAGCTTTTTTTATGAACATATTTCTTCACTCTGTCACTACCTCCTGACAGACTGATGTTAGCCAGGTAATCTCTGAAAAATTTTAAAAAAAATATTGTCCCCTTGCTTCTCCAGGTGGTAAATAAGCATTTCTAAAAAGAAAAGGTGACCCGCCATTTTCCAGCCAATAAAAACAGAGTTTGTAACCAGCCAATAAAAACAGAGCTTGAATTTGAATCAGCCAATAAAAACAGAGCTTGAATTTGAAATTCAACAGACCACAAGGGGGCAGAGCCACATATGGCTCTGAGGGGGAGGGATCAGAATGCTTTGCCTGTTGAAAATATTTCTAACTGCTGCAGTTCTACAGAAACTGCATACTGAACCTTTAAGTAAAAAATATAAAACATGTACACATTTTAAAGAAATTGGGAGTTTTCACCTATCACAAACAACAACTTTGGTTAGAAAAGTAGAATAAAAATATATTAAGGCCAACACATGTCTGTAGTTGGATATTCCTTTAAGTGAGCTTTGGCCCAGAGAAGTTGAGTGTTTCTGGATGGTGTTCGCATAGGGTTGCCTTTTTTTAGTCGCATGATAAAAGCATTAAACTGCAATTGTGAATGGCACAGTGAACTGTGTTTATTAGAACTGTGGACGTGTTCTGGAGCCCATGCAGTGATGTCCAGAACAGAATAGGACCTGTTTATAATGCAGAGCTGCCTGAGAACCTGACGATCACGGACACCCAACATTTATTTTCAGCTTTGTTCTTTGTGCACAGAAACGTCTTCAGATATGTTTATGTTTGTTTATGTTTATTAAATTTGTTCATTTTTTTTACAAAAGAAACAATACAAGACAATCCCATAAATGATAATGTACAAAATATAAAAAAATGAAAGGTAGCAGAAAGAAGAATAAATCTTATTATATCTGCCCCTTTTTTCCAACAATCAGATTAAACAATAATAATCTTCAACCAACAGTACAAAATGACTAACTCTTTCTAATTTTCTAACTAATACAATACACATTACGCTATTTCATATATATATTTTTAACACATTCGTTTTGATCATTTTCTTAAATGTAAACATTGACTTGGCATTTTTAACTACATTCTCCAAGCCATTCCATAATCTAATTCCCTGGATTGAGGTAGAACGTCCCTTCAAACTAGTTCTGAATTGTGGTTTTACAAACATCTCTGTCCCCTTAAGATTATAACAACTTTGTCTTTTAACAAAATGCATTTGGATATTTAAAGGTAATGCATTATTTTGAGCCCTATACATAACTGATAAAATATTATAATCTACCAAATCATGGAACTTCAATAACTTCAGTTGATAAAATAATGTACTTGATGGATGACAGTAATGTTTTAATAATAATAATAATAATAATAATGAATTCCATTTATAATGCACTTTTCATTCATAAAAATCTCAAAGTGTTTTCTAGTGATAATTCTTACAGCTCTTTTCTGTAATACAAAAATAGGCTTTGTGATTGTTTTACACGCATTCCCCCAAACATCAATACAATAGATTAAGTGTGGAACAATGATTGTGTTATACAACAAATACAGAGCTTTATCATTCAATAGGTCTCTGACTTTGTACAGTACTGCAATCGATTTAGCTATTTTTATTCTTACAGAATTTATGTGTTGTTTCCATGTCAGTTTGTCATCAATGATAACACCCAAAAACTTCACCTCACTCACTCTACAAATCTCAACACCCTCAATTTTGAGTGGAACATCAACAGTTTTCTTTTTATTACTGAATATCATGTAATTAGTTTTTTCTAGATTTAATGATAATTTATTTATTTTAAACCAAGTTTGTATCTTGACAAATTCTGTCTTTATCAATTCCAACATTTGTTCTATATCTTCACCTAAACAGAAAAATGTGGTATCATCAGCAAAAAGTACACATTTAAGGAGTCCTGACACATTTACCAAGTCATTCACATATAAAATAAATAGCTTTGGTCCAAGTACAGAGCCTTGGGGAACTCCACATGTGATATTACAGAGGTCAGATCTTACATCATTTATTTGTACAAATTGTTTCCTATCTTTCAAGTAGCTAGATACCCACTGTAATGCTGGTCCTCTAATACCATATTTGTTCAGTTTTTCAAGGAGAATGGTGTGATCAATAGTATCAAATGCTTTTTTTAAATCAACAAAAATACTGATACAATATTGTTTTTGATCAACAGCATATATTATTAACATAAACATAAACAAACATAAATGCTCTGATGTTATTTGAATCTGTTTTATTTCCCATATCAATGTTAAAGTCTCCACACAAATTTTTTTTAAATTATAACTCTTCTCCAATAGCTCCAAGATTTTATCAGTGAATATTTCTATATTTGCTCCTGGTGATCTATATACACAACTTATTATTGTCTTTATCGTTTTTGTTTATTATTTCTATTGTTATCATTTCCATAATATTATCAACAATTATTGACATTTCACTATTTAATTTACATTTTATTTCATTATTGACAAATAGAGCGACTCCACCACCTCTTTTATTTTTTCTGTTCATATGATATAATTCATATCCCTCGATGTGAATATTACTTGTGTTATCATCATTGAGCCATGTCTCTGACAGTGCTGTTATCTATAGCTCAAAGATATTTTAAATCTTCTGGTGACTATGAACTGTAGCTGATGAAATACTCAAAAGTATTCCCAACTTTCCATTTGAGGAACATTATTCTGAAATAGTTTCCTTATTTTTAGAAGCATTTCTTTTCCAACTGGTGAACAACTTCCTGTTTATACATCCGATAGATTCTGCATCTCTAAAAATGCTATTTTTCTAGTCTTCTTACTGACCTATTGCTAATTAGCTTAATTTGTTGCAAAGTGCTATTTGTACCATTTGATTTTACAGACTTGTGTTGCCCTTGTTCCAACTTTTTATAAATGTGTTGCCATAAATATCAAACTGAGCCCTTTTCCCTCCCAAAATGATGCAGTTGATTACTGTACTTTAATTATTTGAAATAATTAAACTAAGAAACTGCATCATTTTTTATTTATTTCATATATTTACCATTTTCCAATGTGTACAAAATATGGGCTTATAAAATATTTGCAAATCATTGCACTGCTTTTATTAATATTTTAGAGTCCCAACATTTTGGAATTGGGTTGTACATCATCCCAAATTACTTTAAAGACTGCTTTATAAAAAAGAAGCTATATTAAATAAAATTACCTTTAAAAAAGTTTCTTCTTTAATATAATTTTTCAAACCATTATATTTCTTGTGTAGGACATGAATCCCATTTTGTGAGTCATGTTCTGTTTTCCACCTTCATAAACCCATTTGGATTGAAGTTGTTCAACATCAGAACTATCTGCCTGAACCCAAGTTGCTGTTCTCATTTTAAAAAGCATCTCTCCATACAAGGAACAAAGTAAGCAAAGAAAAACTGCTAAACAAAGAGAAGAACACCGAGGGTTTAAAGACGTTGAGAGAAAAGGCTGCGAGAGAATAAGCAGGTGTGGTGGGAAAGGCCCATGGGCTTCAGGGAGAGAATAGATCAATAACTAATTTCAGTTCAGAGCTTCACTCGCACTGTTTTCCAATAAACGCTGGATGGAGAGTAGTGGCTTGGCCCTCCCCCACCATCTTCATTCTATCACCGTCTACAAGCAGGGACTGGGTCCATGGAAGAAGCTTGTTTTTGTCAGAGTTGTGCACTTTTGCTTGGTTTGGATTATGCTCCTGCAGCTAGTGAACATAGATCTACCCTAATGTTGCTTTGTTCCCATCTTGTCCTCTACGAGCGCTCTCTCAACCATTCCACATATCCCATCTCTGTATTTTTAATGCATTTTCCCCCTCCTCTCTCTCTTTATTCTGCCTCCTGCAGCCTCCCACCCTCTCTCATTCTAGCAGAGCCAGTGTAGAGGTTTTGTCAAGAGTGTGCAGGCAGATTGAGACGGACAGGAGAGTGAAGCGTGTGTCATGCAGCCCTGCTGCTGCTGCTGAGGCTCCTCTCCTCAGAGGCTCTGACCTAGATAACCAAGAGGAGCTGGAGCGCCTGCAAGCCTTGGAGCCACTCCAGCTTCAGCAATGTCAGGAAGGGGTTAGTTGTGTAACACAATGTCCCATTTAGTTTGTTCGACACACACATGAACACATGTGTGCTTTGATACCAAAATATATTTTAAGCCATTTTATTTTGTTTCCACGGCAGTAATGAACAGAGGCAGGTTTGCACATGAGGGACTGAAAGAGGCACAAGACGGTCCCTAAATTCATTAGATTTTAAACATAAAGATTAGGAATGCTTGGGAAACCTTTCTACTTCAGCAGCCACATCATGTCAAAGCAACTAAAGGCACAGGGAGCGTGCTGTGCTACAGCATCTAAACCCGGCCTGCCTCTTTACTGAGGTTCAGTGTACGAGCACAACCATGAGGCACACATACAGCATTACTCGTTCTGTTGTTAGCCTTTGAGTGTGTGAGCTCTACGCTCATGAATTGGACAAATATAATTTAGTTTCAACAGTGACGTGCGGTGAGGTTCATGGCTGGTGAGGCACTGTGCAGCTTTTTTTTCATATGTATAATAAAAAACAGACAAAAAATGTTCTCCACGTTTTGGCTTCTGTCTTCCATAGCTTCTTCAGCGCTTTGGATACTTTGGATAGCGTTATTTTCTTCTTTTATAATACATGAACCCTACAGAGTAGTTTATTTGCCATTTGATTGGCAGCAGTTAACGGGTTGTGTTTAAAATATATCAGCAATCTTTACACTGTAGCACACAAAAAAAAGCACATTTAATTTGGATTTTTTATTTATTTTAGTCTTACCTTTACTTGTAAATTAAACTATAACAAAATCTATTTTTATTTTACAGAACAGAGCTGTGAGAATTATTACAAGAAAGCCTTAATGCCATCTATCTAATATATTATTTAAACAACTCAAAGTACTGACGTTTTATGATTTGGTGGACTATTATATTTTGTTAGTAATAGAACCCTCAAATGTTCAAATGTATTTTGTTAAGAGAGAAAGCTGCTACAGTCTAAAGGGAACTGACATTTTTGCAAAGCCAAGGTATAGAACTAGTTTGAAGGGATGGTTTATTTCAATACAGGGAGTTGAATTGTGGAATGTTTTGGGAAATCATGTTAAAAATGTAAACTCTGTGCTTATGTTTAAAAATGATCAAAACTAAATTGTTAACAAAATACTAAAACTTTTAGTTAAGTGTTTAATGTTCTAGATATTTGTAGATTGTGAAAAGTTGTTTCAAAAGCCTATAGACTACATATAAATGCAAATAAATGCCAACAGAGCAGTTTTGGTGAAACTTTTTTTAAAATTATTACATCCTCAAGTTGTGGAAAAAGACAAATAAACCACTTTCACGTTGAAGAGATAAAATATTGATATCCACCAAGCTGGATCAACTGCACTGCACTCTACCTACTCCCCTGGCTGCTCAGGTTCAACACTGCCATCTGGTGGTTCTTACTTTGTACTGCATCTGTTAAGCATTTCTCTTCTTAAATTGTACATCATTGTAAACATCCCAGAGGATTATAATTACAAGGGCTGACTGTAAAAAAACAACAACTTTGTATCTTGAAGTCAAAATTCACAAGCAGGTCAATTTGTCTGTAAATTTGGCACAGACAATAAAAACAGAGCCAAGGCCTCAATGGGTGTGTTAAGATTTTGTCTTATTTATAAAGAAAAGCCTCAGTGTTTTCACACAAATTACTACAGGTACGTTCACGCTTTCATTCCAGATTTTAGACAAAAGAAAAACTAGGCAGTGGGGGGAATATTAATGCTGGCTCTGCTGCGGCTTGAAGCAGTCCCAGCCAGGCCTCGGGGTGTACGTGGTCTCAGGAAGAAGAAAGTCTTTCAGTCTGTCGGGTAAAGGTAATGATTTGACTTTGTTTTCCAGAGGCCAGGGCTGCAGGTGACCTCTTATAAAAGCCCTACAAAGACAACGTAGAGGTGGCGGGCTTGCTTCACGTGCCACTACACGACTGTGCAGGTCCACCAGAGCCTGAGCGTGAGCGTGCGAGTCGTGGGCAGGTACAGGAAGCTCCAGCCGAGGAGAGAGCTGCAACGTGGGGACATTTACCCTGGCCAAGTCCAGCAGCAGCTCAGCTTGCTCCTGGAGCTCAGAGGCACCACTCTGATCCGAGCACTGCTGCAGGGCTGTGTGGAGCCTCTGGAAGAGGAAGCTGTACCCCGACCAACACGAGTAACTGTGTTGGGAGCAAACCAAAGAGCCCCCGCTCTGGATCAGGAGCACAGCCAGAGGGAAGAGCAGGTCGAAGTGCTTCAGGCTCGTCTGAGTCAGAGAGGGCTCGCCATCCTCAGGCAGACAGCGGCTGGGGTCCACACCGTGAGCCAGCAGAAGGCGGGTGGTCTTCAAGCAGAAGTTCCCAATCTCAGCAGCATCCTCCACACTGGCCTCCAGAGCCTCCTTTACCAGAAACACCAGTGACGACTCGACCGTTTCACCGTCTACTGTTGAAGCTTTAACATCAGCACCTTTATGAAAGAAAGGGTCACCAGTTAACACGTTTGATCTGTTTCAACACAGTAACATCGATAGAGCATGTCTGTGTGGTTCAAGTATATTAACATGAATTTAAAACAAACAGTTATTATACATAAGAGCATTGACCGATTTTTAGACAGGGTAAGCTGTTTTCTCAACTTTAACGTAGCTCTTCAGAAGCCACGTCACACAACGAGCAGCTTCTGATTCCTACAACAAACTACAACTGGCAACCCTTTCCATATCAAAGTAATTTTTTTACAGACTAATGAATTGAACTGAGATTTTTGCAAAACCTCAGTAATAGGACCAGTTTGATGCGTCGGACTGTTTCGATGCAGGGAATTGATTTATGGGACAATTTGGAAAACGATGTTAAATATGCTAAATCTATGCTCGTGTTTAAAAAAAATTATCAAATCTAAGTTGTTAACAAAATACGAAAATCTTTAGTTAAATCCATTCTATTAGTAATTTTCTAGACAACAAATGAAGTTTTTTATTCAATTACTTGAAAAACATTGCTTGAGTTAATTGTTTGGATTGAGTTTGCTTTTGTTTTTTGAAAAAAAAAAAAAAAGGGGCAGATACTATAATAATAATAATAATAAATTCAACTTATAACGCACTTTTCATTACTGAAAATCTCAAAGTGCTACACATATATTGAATGCTACACACATTCATAAACCGGTGGCGGCAGACTACCATGCAAGGTGCTTTCCAGTCCTACCGGGAGCAACTCAGGAACACCTCAATGTGTAACTGGCTGCTAGACTTCCTGACCGGGAGACCACAGACAGTACGGATCGGGAGTAACACATCTAGCACCATCACATTGAACACAGGGGCCCCACAAGGATGTGTGCTGAGCCCCCTTCTATTCACCCTGCTAACACACGACTGCACACCATCGTACAGCTCCAACCACTTCATCAAGTTTGCGGACGACACAACAGTGGTAGGTCTCATCAGCAACAACGATGAGACGGACTACAGGAACGAGGTGAGCCGCTTGGCCTTGTGGTGCGGACACAACAATCTCACTCTCAACGTGGAGAAGACAAAGGAGATTGTCGTGGACTTCAGGAAGAGGGATGCACAACATGCCCCTCTGACCATCAACAGCACCGCAGTGGAGAGAGTGGACAGCACCAAGTTCCTGGGAGTGCACGTCTCAAAGGACCTGTCCTGGAGCAGGAACACTGCAGCACTGGCAAAGAAGGCTCACCAGCGTCTCTACTTTCTCCGCAAGCTGAAAAGGGCTGGAGCTTCAACCCCCATCATGAGCACCTTCTACAGAGGTGCCATAGAAAGTGTCCTGACCAGCTGCATCACTGTGTGGTTTGGTGCATGTACTGCATCCTGCCGCAAGAGCCTCCAGCGCATTGTGAGAGCAGCTGAGAAGATCGTGGGCACCTCCTTGCCCTCACTGCAGGACTTACACAGCAAACGCCTCACTCGGAAAGCCCACCGCATGGCAGGTGATCCCACACACCCACTACACAGCTGCTTCAGACTGCTGCCATCAGGGAGGAGACTGAGGAGTCTCCAGGCTCGAACCAGCAGACTGAGAGACAGCTCTGTTCATCAGGCAGTCAGAATGCTAAACACTCTGCCTGCTCTGCCTCCCCTCCCATTTGAACTGCCTTAACACTAAAACTTTCTCACATATTATCACTCAACACAAAGTTTTTAACACTAGACTCTGTGTCACCAAACGGGTTTTCACTAAACTCTCGGTCATGTGCTCATACAGTTTGCACTACTTCTCATACTTGCACTAATGTCTGTATTACATCACTGCCTATAATCATAATACTGTTTACATTCTCTGTTTACATTTATTAATACTGTTTACTTTTATTACTACTGCTTACATGTAATTACTACTGTTTACATTTATTTACACTACTCTAATATCTACACCACTGCTGGTACATATACAGTGTGCTCTGAACGGTCTTATTTAGGGATGCCCAATGTGCCTTACTGCATATGCCACTTTTTGCCTCTACAACAACATCAACTACTACCTCATACATATACTGTGTACATTGACTCATACGCTGCTTTGCCACTTTGCAAATGTCAATGCTAGAAACCTTTAGTTTATTTTAGTTATACTTTTTATACTCTTTTTTTATACCACTATGCAAAAAAAAAAAAAAAAACTCAGGACAGTGTTAGTTTTACTATTTTTATGCTTATGTCTATTATTATATGTTTCAGTGTTTCAATGTTTAGATGTTTACTGTTGCACCGAGGGACTGAGAGAAACGCAATTTCGGTCCTGTGTATGTCCTGCACTGTACATATTGCAGATCTGACAATAAAGTTGACTTTGACTTTTGACTTTGAGTGTCCTGCCCAAGGACACAACGACAAATGGTGCGGGTCCCGGGAGTCGAACCGCCAACTTTCCGATCGGGAGACGACTGCCATTACCACTACACCACGGCCGCCCACTATAAGATTATTTCTTCTCTCTGCCTCCTTTCATTTTATGTCTTTTATGTTACTCACTGTATGTTTAAACGTTGTTTTTTATTGATGTAAAATGAATTAATTTAATTTGAAAAATATTACCAACACTGCACATTGCTATGAAAAAATAATCCCAAAATTACGGTGGCCGAGGGGTGCAAATGCGCTGCAAAAAGAAAACAGCGCTCCAAAAGTTGAAACACGCAACAAAATGAAAACAGCAGCTTTCCAAAAGTTGAAACACGCATCAAAATGAAAACAGCGCTCCAACAGATGAGGCGCACTGCAAAAGATAAGTCGCGCTCCCAAAAGGGGACGACCTGCAAATACAGAACGAGCTGCAAATAGGGAAAGCTACAACGGAAGTGCTCCAGACCACTAGGGGCAGTCGAACAAAGAACAAATCATAAGCATATTATAGTTTTCGGAATGGCAATAGTTATTTGTGTATTTTAACTTATTTATTACTGAAGAATATTTTACACATCGAAACTATCCCGTTGTAATTGTTTTAATACTGTGCGATAGAGAGGCAATGTATTGATCTCGGTTGGCTTAGTGGTCTAACACATTGCCTCGAATGTGGGAGACCTGGGTTCGATTCCCGGTCTCGGAAATTTTTGTGGTATTAATTTCTTTTTTTTTTTAAAGCCTTTTGTTTTGGATAAATCGGGTGGAATAGATAAATACATCTACATGTTTATTCTTTGTTGTTGCTTGGTTTATGTTGGTGGCTAGAGTTTTAGTTTGTTTTAGGCAGCAGGCGTGGGGAGGAGGTTGGGGGTTGTCACGCCTCCTCCAGCAACAACCTAAAACAAGCTAAAAGTCTTGCCAACAACATAAACTAAGCAACAACAAATAATAAACATGTAGATCGTATTTATCTATTCCATCCGATTTATCCAAAACAAAAGGCTTAAAAAAAAATTAATACCACAAAAATTTCCGAGACCGGGAATCGAACCCAGATCTCCCACATTCGAGGCAATGTGTTAGACCACTAAGCCAACCAAGCATCAATACGTTATCTCTCTATCGCACAGTATTAAAACAAATACAATGGGATAGTTTCGATGTGTAAAACATTCTTCAGTAATAAATAAGTTAAAATACACAAATAACTATTGCCATTCCGAAAACTATAATATGCTTATGATTTGTTCTTTGTTCGACTGCCCCTAGTGGTCTGGAGCACTTCCGTTGTGGCTTTTCTATTTGCAGCTCGTTCTGTATTTGCAGGTCGTCCTCTTTTGGGAGCGCGACTTATCTTTTGCAGTGCGCCTCATCTGTTGGAGCGCTGTTTTCATTTTGATGCGTGTTTCAACTTTTGGAAAGCTGTTGTTTTCATTTTGATGCGTGTTTCAACTTTTGGAACGCCGTTTTCTTTTTGCAGCGTGCTGTTCTGTTTTTGCTGCGCGTTTGCACCCCTCGGCCACCGTACAAAATGACAATAAGATTAATGTTACCAAGCACGACAACACAAAATATGAATTAACTGTATTTTATTTTTTACAGTAACTACTAGAGATGGGGTAATTGACACTATCCGGTCCATCAGAACCAAAGAGGTGGAGCAGAACTCCGCTGTGCTGAAACAGAATGATGCGTTCAATGTGTGTCGGACGTCTCTCTAATCCTCTTTGTAGTTAACTACTTCTATAAACTACAAAGTTGATGAGCGTCATCATCAATATTCTCTCAGTAATAAATCTGTTTGCATTAAAGTAAAGATGTCTGAATGTGTGAGCGTTGCAAAGCATGCTGGGTAGGAATTATGTGTGCAATGTTTCTGTGTGAGAAAAGTGTTTTTTTCATGTAATTTTCCTGTTCTGGTTTGGTATTTATGTAAAAGTCTCTGTTCCTGGCTGTAAACTGACACCATGAGTCAGAGTCTGCTCATGGTAGATATGAGGGGAAAAGCACTGCTGAGAGGGTGGTGACGTCACCGGGTGGTGCTTATCTTTACTTAGCTCAGCATTGCTCTGTGTAAAACACCATTCTCCTGTATGCCTAGCGTGGAAAACTGTCTTTAAAAAAATAAGCAGACGAATTTATTGGAGTTAAATTTAGTGGAAGCCATTTCCGCTGAAGGTTTTCAAAGTTAGCGAAGACGCTAATCCGCTAACGGGAGTTAGTTTTGCTAATAGCGGATTAGCGGAACCGTGCCCACCACTGATGGTAATGAAATATGTAGCTATAATAAGTTTGAGTTTTTTACCCAGTGGAAATTGAATGAACACTGCTGAGTAGCCATCAGCTTAACTCTTGCATGAGACCTTTGTCCCAATTCTCCAAAATGTGATCACTCCAACTGCAGTCTACTGAAAACAAGATATTGCCTAGACTGAAACCCATTTAATTCTAATTTAATTTGTCTTCCTGTGTCAATAAGTGTGATAACAATGTGTCCTTTTAAAATTACTATAAGTACCTCTTTCAAGTAGAAGCCGGATGTTCTCCGTGTTGTGGACTGTCAGTCCATCACTGCTTGCTAATGCGTGGAGCAAAGGTGTCTTCCCTTCAGAGACAAGATCAAAGCAATAATCTTTCTTAAGAAATAAACAGACTAATACTTTTCTGTTGGACCAGTTTATGTAAACTTACCATGTTTGTCTCTTGCATTCACGTCAGCACCCAGGTCCAGCAGGGTGAGCAGACAGGGCAGTCTCTCTGACTCCTCACTGGCAAGGTCCAAAGGACTGCTCTCATGAATCTGCAACACAGAGTATTTGTATTTTAGCCTCACTATAAACTACGGTGGCCCTGAAGTTTGAACCACAACTACAAATTAAAAAATCACAACAACATTTGAAGAAACACAATTATATTAAGCGAAATCAGAAGAGTGGGAAACGTGAGACATCGTTGATTGGAGGACGGGGCGTTTGAACCTCCCAGCTCTTCCGGTTTCACTTAATGTAGGTGGGTTTTGTTTTTTTCAGACATTGTTTTTTAATTTGTAGTAGTGGTTTAAACTTCAGAGCCACCGTAATAAACAGTCAGAAAGAGCTGGACACAAGAGGACACAGATACTCACCCTGTCCCGGTTTTCGACGTCGGCCCCGTGCTCGACAAGCAGCCTCACCATATCTGGCCTGTTCCTTAACACAGCTATATGTAGTGGGTTGTAGTACGACACCGGGTCTTCAGAATGAGAGAGAAAAATTAAAAACAAACACCTTAAATAAGAATTTATCAGAAGTAGACAATGGGACAGATTTATATAAAGCTATGACAACAAAATGCACCAAAAGCATTAAATACAATGTGACCCATGTAGTAGCACACAGTAAAAACAAAGGTAATACAAGCAAATGTTTGAAATATGGGTCAATAACTAAACAAGCTTTGTCTCAGTCATGTGGATGTTAGAAAGCCTGTGGCCTACTTTTCAGCAAGCAGTGGCAATACTAGAAAATAAGGTGAAACTGGAGCACTTCTGCACGCCTTGTCAGAGCATTTGTCAGTGCTAACTTACAGAAGAAAGACGTTCAAGAAATGTGAGAGAAGAATGAAGCAGCCTGTGCAAGAATCCTCTAATTATGTCCCCAGAGAAACACATGTCTGAAGCCAGCAGAGGTCACCAGAGCAGAGTCTGTGTCCTGGCAGGTGCAGCAACACGTGAAGAATGTGTTGCTGAGCTGCACTCACTCACAGAGAGCTATCTCTCTCAGGTGTAGGACAGTTTGGTCTCTATACATATTCAGACATTCGGATCAACTAGACACTTAAGATCCTTTCACAATTTAAAATCGCGTGTCAGTAAATATTGGTTTGAATATTATTATTTTTTTAAATAAAATTTGTTCATTTTAAAAAAAAACACAATACAAAACAATCCCATAAATGATAATGTACAAAATATTAAAAAAAATGAAAGGTAGCAGAAAGAAGAAAAAATCTTAATATATCTGCCCCTTTTTTCAAACAATCAGTTCAAACAATAATAATCTTCCAGTAACAAAACAAAATGAATAACTCTTTCTAATTTTCTAACTAATATAATACACATTATGCTACTTCATATATATTTTTTAACAATTCATTTTGATCATTTTCTTAAATGTAAACATTGACTTGGCATTTTTAACTTCATTCTCCAAGCCATTCCATAATCTAATTCCCTGGATTGAGGTAGACCGTCCCTTTAAACTACAGTAGTTCTGAATTTTGGTTTTACAAATATCTATGTTCCCTTAAGATTATAACAACTTTGTCTTTTAACAAAATGTATTTGGATATTTAAAGGTAATGTGTTATTCTGAGTCATACATAACTGATAAAATATTATAATCTACCAAATCATGTAACTTCAATAACTTCAGTTGATGAAATAATGTACTTGATGGATGACAGTAATGTTTTCTAGTGATAATTCTTACAGCTCTTTTCTGTAAAACTAAAATAGGCTTTGTGATTGTTTTACACGCATTCCCTCAAACATCAATACAATAGATTAAGTGTGGAACAATGATTGTGTTTTACAACAAATACAAAATATAAATACTGTAGACAAATGTCTTTCTAAGACCCTGAAACACTAAAGATGTAACAATATGAACACATGAAAACTACTTTGAACAATGTGCACAACCAAAACACACTTTAAAACCAAAGTTTCAAAGGGGCAGGGTACGGAGCCCCGGCAATAAACCAGGGACTAAGTTCAAGTTCAGTTCAAGTTCAGTAAACTTTGTCATGACATGTGCCAGGCTTCAATCACACACATAACCTGTTACTCCTAGTCGCTCTCCTTAAAAAATAATAATAATAATGAAATACTGTAACATTTTAAATAAACAATCCATGCAGCATGGATCATTTATTTAAAATGTTACAGTATTTAAATTTAAATTGTAGAGAAGAGAAGTGCAGCTGGACATCAAAGGTTGTCACACAGCTTTAGCTCTGCAGCACAGAGCAGAAATGTATCAAAAATAACTTTTAACACTTGTATATTTTGTGATTATGATGATTTTTATGATGTGACATACTTTGAGTTTTAAGTTGGAAGACAAACTGACCTACAAGCAGAAATTTCTGAGGATGAATGGAATGACTCGTGCCTATTGGCACAAACACAAACTATCAATACAAGGTTTAGATTATTACAATATAATGGTTATTCAGAACATATATCACTCCTGTGAAACTGAACCATTTCAATCAGAATACCCCTGATACTTGTGTTAAATGCAATACAGATAGAGGCACTCTTTTCCATTGTATGTGGCAATGTACAGAACTTCAATTTTTTTGGAAAGAGGTCACTGGGCTCATTTCTCGCTTGATTGAACAAGATGTACCAATGGACAGTAGACTCTGCTTGCTGCATATTTTTCCAGATGACTTTAAGGGTTCCTCAAAGAGGAAACTAGTGACTTTTTGCCTTTTACAAGCTAAACATCTGATTGCACTGAAGTGGAAGAACATAGAAAGACCAAAGATAAATGAGTGGATTAAAGCACTGAGCAACAACCTGGCAATGGAAAAACTGACGTATATAGTGAAAGGGAAGCTTGAAGACTTTAAAGATATGTGGTCACCCTTCCTATATTTTGTCAAAAATAACATGTAAACTTAAATTTCTTTTCTTTATTTGTTTGATGTGACAGAGTGAGCTCTAGGTGTTCGGGGTGGGGGAAGGGTTATAAGATGTTTATGTTCTCTGTTTATTTAAAAAAAAAAAATTCTCTTTTTGTTTCTTTTATATTTTGATTTTTATTTTTTGTATGTATGTGTGTGTGTGTCTTTGTTGATTGTTTATATAATTGGAAAAGTTCAATAAAAAATATTTTTGAGAAAAAAGTTGGAAGACAAAGGTCGATCGGTGCATCTGGACAGCAAAGGGTTAACCCTTCACAAAGCTGCTGCAGAAGAAATGTGTGTGTGTGGCAGAGGAGATCAGCGGCAGGAGGAAGCTTTAACTTGCACTTGTGGGCTGCACACACGATGCAAAATCATTTAAAATAATCTATTTTAAGTAAACAATCCAAGGCTCATCCATAAATCAGACAATCTTCCATCCATCCATCCATTTTCTTCCGCTTATCCGGGGTCGGGTCGCGGGGGTAGCAGCCTAAGTAGGGAGGCCCAGACTTCCCTCTCCCCAGCCACTTGGAGCAGCTCCTCTGGGGGAATCCCAAGGCGTTCCCAGGCCAGCCGAGAAACATAGTCCCTCCAGCGTATCCTGGGTCTTCCTCTGGGTCTCCTCCCGGTGGGACATGCCCGGAACACCTCACCAGGGAGGCGTCCAGGAGGCATCCTAACCAGATGCCCGAGCCACCTCAACTGGCTCCTCTCGATGTGGAGAAGCAGCCAATCTTATTTTGAAAAATTACGATATAGAGAATCTGCAAAAAATGAACCGCAAAGTAGCAAGGGACTACTGTATATATATATTAAACTTTATTTTTGTGGGGTGTTGAGTTAAAATTTATGGACAGGTCTCCAGTCCATCACAGGGACACATAAGCCGTTTTCGCATTGGCCAGCCCTCCCCGGCTCTCCCCGGGTTCAGCGTGTTCGCATTTTCCTTTTTTTCCCCGGCTCCGCCCTCGTTTTGGAACCATCTCCACCGTGGTTCTGTCGGGCCGGCCCCACGGACCCAGTTTGACGTCACGTACTGCTCACATTTGATTCGTTGTTTGCAGCAGGGGCTGGACTCATTCAAACAACAACCACAGCGAGCTGATTTCATTAATATTTAACCACAGAAACCCTTAAAATAATTGTTAGCTGAATTAGTGTTTCTGAGTCAAATTTTTGTTAATGACTGATTACAATTCAGCTTATGTTAGGACGTAAATAACACGAAGCGCGCACCCATTTCCACCTTTCCGCGTGACCTGAATGTCATTAAAATATAACTAATAATCTCTAACTTCTACGTGCAGCTAGAATGTTAAGAGGAGTGTTTGCTATATAGTAGGTAAAGTGGACACTTAAAATTCCAGTCCGCTGCTGTGGCTCAGAGAGATCGTCACTGCTCTTACACTCTTTTATCTTGACCCGAGGAAGCGGGTTCGCGTCCCACCTGGTACAAAGTAATTTTACTTTTTTTTTATTGGAGTAAATAAAAAGGAGTTGTGTTAACCAAACAAACTCTTTTTTATTTACTCAAATTTAAAAAAAAAGTAAAATTACTTTGTACCAGGTGGGACGCGAACCCGCTTCCTCGGGTCAAGATAAAAGAGTGTAAGAGCAGTGACGATCTCTCTGAGCCACAGCAGCGGACTGGAATTTTAAGTGTCCACTTTACCTACTATATAGCAAACACTCCTCTTAACATTCTAGCTGCACGTAGAAGTTAGAGATTATTAGTTATATTTTAAAACCCTGGCTGTGCGCAAGAGTTAGACAATATTAGTTATATTTTAATGACATTCAGGTCACGCGGAAAGGCGGAAATGGGTGCGCGCTTCCTGTTATTTACGTCCTAACATAAGCTGAATTGTAATCAGTCATTAACAAAAATTTAACTTAGAAACACTAATATATTTATTCAGCTAACAAATATTTTTTTAGGGGTGTCCTCTCTTAAAACACTGTAAGCGCGCACACAAGAACACTCCACCCACGTCAAGGCTTGCTCTCTACATAATGCGTAATGAACGCGGGCGGGCCAGTTCGGGCTCTGGGCAAACCAGGGGCGGCCCAGGCCATTGAGGGCTGGCCAATGCGAAAACGGCTATAGAGACAAACAACCATTCACTCTCTCACTCACACCTAGGGTCAATTTAGAGTTACCAATCAGACTAACATGCATGTTTTTGGTCTGTAGGAGGAAAGTGGAGTACCTGGAGAAAATTCACACATGCAAACTCCACCCAGAAAGGTTCGGGATTCGATCAGGCAACCGTCTCGCTTAGAGGCAACAGCTCTCTCAACTGAGCCACTGTGTCGCTCCAGTACATTTGTTTTTCAAACTTTTTTTTTTTAGCTTTCTGGTACAATGAGAAATTATAAAAAAATGGCTTTTAGCATCAGAATTTCTCAGTGCAGCCATGGGGCGAAGGATTCTGGTTTTGTGGCTTCAGGATTCCATCTCTGCTCTTTGCAGATGATGTGGTCCTGTTGGCATCATCATGCTGTGATCTCCAGCTCTCAGTGGAGCAGTGAAGACGATGGGATGAGAATCAGCATCTTCAAATCTGAGGCCATGGTCCTCAGTCGGAAAAGGGTGGATTGCTCTCTTCAGGTTGAGGGTGAGGTTCTGCCTCAAGTGGAGGAGTTTAAGTATCTCAGGGTTTTGTTCACAAGTGAGGGAAGAATGGAGCATTAGATTGACAGATGGATTGGTGCAGCATCTGCAGTATTGCGGACTCTGTATCAGTCCGTTGTGGTGAAGAGAGAGCTGAGCTGTAAGGCAAAGCTCTCTGTTTACCAATTGATCTATGTTCCTACCCTCACCTATGGTCATGAGCTCTGGGTAGTGACAAAAGAACGAGATCATGGATACAGGCAGTTGAAATGAGTTTCCTCAACAGAGTAGCTGGACTCTCTCTTAGAGAGATAAGATGAGAAGTTCAGTTATCAGGAGAGACTCGGAGTAGATCCGCTGCTCCTCCACATCGAGAGGAGCCAGTTGAGGTGGTTCAGGCATCTGGTAAGGATGCTTCATGGGTGCCTCCCTAGGGAGGTGCTTCAGGCATTTTTTTTTTAAAGTTTTGAGGCTTTGAAGTTTTTCTTGGTGTACAAATACGATTAAGTTCAGGAACTTTATGCTATTATCTTTCTTGTATTTTAATGTAAAACTGTTCCTATAACTACAAAAAATTTATATATTTAAACATGCGACATGTTATTTGCATATGCACCTACGTATATACTTAAGACAACATGAGTAAATGAACATCTTTTAAGTGAGGTGATTCCATATTTTGTTGGACATTTCAGAAAACAGACATCTCAAGTGATTCCTCACCTTCAAAGTTTATATCAGCTCCATATCGCAGGAGGATTTTGGCCGCGTACACTAGTCCCCGCTCTGCCATTTTAAACAGGGCATAGCTGATGCCTTCCACAAACACGTCAGACTGGGCCTCCTGCTCCAGAAACTCCACTAAAGAGCTACACCGACTGGACTCATCCTCAGGACTTCTGACAAGACAGAACAAAAATTATTCAACCAAACCTTTAAAATGCCACTAGTGGTGGCAATGCATTGGTTGAGACATTACCAGGGGTGGAAGTAACGAGTTACAAATACTTACATTACTGTAATTAAAGGTGGGGTGACATCATGTTTGAACTTTTCATAAAATGGCTCAACATATATATATATTTTATCATTCAACTATGTTTGTTGTTGCAAACAAAATGATAAATTAATGAAAATTCCTTTCAAAGTGAGTTTAAAATTAAAAACCGTGTTTCTCTCTGAAAAATCAGACTACAAGCAAATGCAACATATGTGACGTTGCGAGCAGAATTTTTTAGAACGCCCTATACAAATATTCATGGCGAACAAGAAATAAAATAACAAAATTATCAATCTAAGTTAAGTGTAGCTGCTTCTCGGATTGAACAGCCAGACGCAGGGAGTTTCAAACGGGTGCAGTTTAATCTTGACTTTTCTTCTCATTGACACCGTGAAAACTGTAGTATAAAACAAAATAATACAGAACCGTTGGCCATGTATAAAACCAACATATCAATGTTCAGTTATACACAAAAGAATACATTGGGTCCTTTAACTCGTTACAGTTTCAATTTTAAACAAATAAACCACGACGTTCTACTTCTTCTTACATAAACAAATAACATTTCTTATCACAAATCACAATTACATATATTTGTACCTCATTCTGCTTTCCGAGGGCGCTATTTTGAAGATTTTCTCTGGGTTTCTTCATAAACTAACGCAGTCTCATCGCGCAGGATGTTGCTAGGCAACCACAGAATACACAAGGAAAATCTAACGTTCTTTAGAAAATAAAAGCATAAATTAACCACTAGATGTCACTGTTGGACCAATGAACAAGGAGAATTTAGTAGTCATTTACACTCCCACCAAATCCTGTTACAATGAATGAACAAAGTAATACATTAAGAGTGAATGAATTGAACAGAATTTTTAACTCTACTAAATGAATATGTTTGCATAAAACTATCATGAAATAAGTAAACTGTACAAAAGTTGTTCATCTTTTCTCATCCATTTTCCAAAAGAAGAACTAATTTCTGAATTGACCTCTCAATAATTGAAGGTTTAGAAGAAGAATTTGACTTTCGTTCCCCGACTTGAACTTTGACTCGACGGACCAATCCATCACTGCCTTGAACAGTATCAACCACTCATCCTAGATGCCATCACTGATTTCTTGGAAGGTTATCATCTTTGATAATGACAATGGCCCTCATTCACAAACCGTTCGTACGCACAGATTTGTTCTTAAACTGTGCCTACGAGTGATTTAGGATCATTTTTGGCATTCAACAATGTTTTCGTATCCTACGATTTTTTTCAGATACGAACAAAATTTACGAGTGGTCCGGACCTGTCGTATATTTTAGGAGCGTCAGTCTGCTGTCATCCAGACGGAATTTCTCCACTAATAACTTCATATTTCGTTATTTAGAAAATATTTAGAGTTTAAAAAAGTCACGCACCACAATTGTTCTTGACAATAGGTTCTGTTTGAAGTCGAATTATAATTTTAAATGTAATAATGACTAACGGATTAAAGTATTTAAATTAAAATCAATTTGTTATCAATGCCGTTTTCTAACACTACAATATCAATATGAAGATCTCAAACTGAAACCAACTTAAATTATGAATTAATTT
This sequence comes from Garcialebias charrua, assembly GCA_038048925.1. Taxonomy (NCBI): domain Eukaryota; kingdom Metazoa; phylum Chordata; class Actinopteri; order Cyprinodontiformes; family Rivulidae; genus Garcialebias; species Garcialebias charrua. The sequence continues at coordinate 5,736 of JBBPBX010003118.1, read as the reverse complement.
AAGTTTAATTTGTCTCGGTAACGCAGACTTCGGTAACGCAGACTTTACATTAACCTCCTCCTGTTGAAGTCATAGCTGTCAAATAGCTCAATCGGTAAAGCGTTGCGTTGCAGTGCCGAATCTTATGGGTTCGAGTCCCACATGGGACAACGTTTTTTTTCTCCTTTTAATTCATTCCAGATTTAAAAAACACAAGAAAACTATTTACAATACAACAAGAAATGAAGCATAACGTCTTTTTAATCTGGAATGAATAAATAATCTAAAGAAAGAAAGAAAAAAAAAAATTGTCATACCTCGTGGGACTCAAACCCACGAGTTCTCGATAAGCAGTGCGATGCTTTACCCAGTTTGCCACCAGGTCGCGTGTATATTTCAAGGTCCACATTTATTATAAACAAACATTCTTTGGCTTTAGTTGGTCATTTACTCCCATGAGTGACGCTGCTAATCCACCTCTTTCGCCAAAAGCTCATGTAGGCCGCCATGACAGTCCGGTGCCGCCCCCTCCCGGTGGTAAACTTCCGCCGGAACCCGGAAGTCCTGTAGTGTGTGGTTGGCTGTGAAAAACAAGCCGGGACAACAGTTTATTTTCTCTCGTTTTTTTTAATTTTTGGGGTTGTTTCTTGCTGGGTTAGAGGGTGTTACAGCCAGGTATACGTTTGAGCAACGCGCTGTTGTAAACGTGAAGGATCTACGTCCATCGGAGGAGCTGTCAGCTGCTCCTTCCTCTGTCTGACTCAGCCTCGGACCTGCTCTCGAAGACGTCGCGCTCCGATCAACTTTAGTTCGGTAAACAAAATATTCTATATAAATCATTTTGTGAAACCATGTCAGAACAATATCGGAGTATAACCGTCTGTTTAGTAGCTGTTTTTTTTTTTGTTTTTTTCATGATTTAGCGTCTGTACTGCTGTGATAATGCTGTGGTTAGCTTAGCATGTAGCTACTTTAAAGGCTAACTTCCAGACGGTAACACTCACAACAAAGTGCTGGTTCTTGAGCCTGGACTTTTTTTTTGGCTGTGTTATTTTAGTTAAACTGTTATTTAGCTGGTTATATGATTGAGACAGTTTACACATCTTTTTTCAAAGACAGACCGTGTCAACAATGACTAGGCCTCAAAACCTGACCCGTCATTAAACCAGAGTTATTAAAGCACATTTAAAATAATGATGTAAATTAAAGAGGAGAAAAGTGCACATGAAGCTACATTTGTACTAAAATGTGAGTAAATAAAGAATTTACTTAACAAATCTGTCATTAAATAATATAACTGTACAGTATTATTTATATTTATTTATATTATTTAATGACAGATCTGTTAAGTAAATGCTTTATTTACTCATTTTAATACTAATACTGCACTGTACACACTGTCTATGACAAGACAAGTTTTCTTTTTCTACTTTACAGAAGACTGAAGCCACGAGATCCATCCAGGGATAAGATCCTACATTAAGTAAATGCTTTATTTACTCATTTTAGTACAAATACTGTACTGTACTGTTCACACTGTCTATCACAAGACAAGTTTTCTTTTTCTACTTTACAGAAGACTGAAGCCACGAGATCCATCCAGAAATAAGATCCTACATTAAGTAAATGCTTTATTTACTCATTTTAGTACTAATACTGTACTGTACACACTGTCTATGACAAGACAAGTTTTCTTTTTCTACTTTACAGAAGACTGAAGCCACGAGATCCATCCAGGGATAAGATCCTACATTAAGTAAATGCTTTATTTACTCATTTTAGTACAAATACTGTACTGTACTGTTCACACTGTCTATCACAAGACAAGTTTTCTTTTTCTACTTTACAGAAGACTGAAGCCACGAGATCCATCCAGGGATAAGATCCTACATTAAGTAAATGCTTTATTTACTCATTTTAGTACAAATACTGTACTGTACTGTTCACACTGTCTATCACAAGACAAGTTTTCTTTTTCTACTTTACAGAAGACTGAAGCCACGAGATCCATCCAGAGATAAGATCCTACATTAAGTAAATGCTTTATTTACTCATTTTAGTACTAATACTGTACTGTACACACTGTCTATGACAAGACAAGTTTTCTTTTTCTACTTTACAGAACATTGAAGCCACGAGATCCATCCAGAGATAAGTTTGTACACCTGGGTCCAGTCTCAGATCTACACCTTGGATTCCTGTGGAGTTGGCTGAAATCGGACAGTTCCACATGAAGAGAAATCTGTTCAGTTTGCTGGTCTCCATCATTGCTTGTTGAATTGGTTTTGATCTTTATTCTGTGCCAATTCATTTTCATTAAGACAACACCACCCACAGTTGTCATATTGTACACTATTCAGTTTCAACTGTTTTAAATGTATAATTATAGCTTTTATTCTGAACTTTGTCAGTCTCCTGGGTGATCAAAACTTATAAGCAAAATGAATGTTTTTTTGCTTTGCACATGTGAATAAAAACACTGGCCTAAGAACAATCAGGACCTTTAGTTTTTATTTATGTTTATTACAATGAGTAGTATGGGTGACATCACAATGAAACTACTTCACATTATTGAACAGTGTATTTTAATTATTGAAATAACAACAAAAATAACAAATGTAAATGAACAGCAGATTTATTTATAGAAGATTTTAACTCGTTTGTTGCTGTGTGTACGACTGCACAAAACTTCTGGACGAAGTCGAGTTTCCATCCATGTCCTGGGAGTCTGCTGGTTGAAGATTCTACGACCTGAGAGAGGACCTTAACACAGAAATGTTTAGATATGGAGTAAATAATTTCTATGTTTCTCTTTTGTATATAATACACCATGAATGTTTTTGTTGAAAAGCTTATGTAATAGTGTATGTATGAGATCAACTGAAAAATGACTTCTTTTTTTGTTTTATTCAACCACAATGTAACAGGTTCTTCTTTAAATGGCAACACATGGTTTTCTCAAAACAATGTACATATTTCATATTATCTTGTATTTGAATATTGCAGAAAATATATAACTACTTTATCAACTTGTTAATTAAACAGCATGTGTTTCAACTTTGTACATTTCAATTGTGACATTTTCAACCAATTTTATATTAAATGTATGCTTCCATTCACAGCACAGACTTGAACTCTGACTATTAATGTCTGGCTGTGATCTAAATATTCTGATATAAGTGATGTACCTTCCACAGTGTGTCCAGTCAGCCTGTCCGTGAGCAGTGAGATAAGATGTTATCTGTGCCTCAGCTGTCACTGCTCAGTGACAGCTGAAGCACAGATAACGTCTTATCTTCGCAGTTAACGTCTTATCTTCGCAGCTTCTTAAAACATCCTTGGAATTATCCACCTCTTATGAGCTTCCATTTACGTGAGGTAAAGGAAACTTTTGTGTAAATAAATAAATAAATCGCTAGCAAGTATGTTTCCCCACAAACGTAAACAAGAGCGCGGGACCGCGGGCGGAAGTACACTCCCGGCTTCCGCTATGAATTATGGGTAGTGCCGCGAAAACGAAAATAAGGTGGATAAGGACAGATTTTCTTTTCTTGACTTCAGAGAGCAGAACTTCAAACTCCGCACCGGTAGAGTTCTTCTTTTTTACTTTTCGCTGTCATTTTATGAACGAACACGTTTTGCCTCTGAGGCAGGAAACGTAGCCTTATATGGTGTTTTGAGGGGTGGGGATTATGTAAATAACCTCTCCGCGTGCACGCGCAGGTTGATAGAACAGGTGGGATTCATCATATTTGCGCAGCCATTTACACACTTTTCCTGTGGATAGAAGAGTTTGTTGAATCTGACGTGGCATGTTCGTACGAACGCTTCGTACGAACAAAAGTAGGAGAAATTTAGGATAAAAATACGAACATTTTCGTGAATGAGGGCCAATGTCCTCCTTCTTGAGATTGCGCTGAGCTGAGTGCCATTTCTGTCTCATGGAAATGTTCATCAAATATTCCTTTTTCCAGCGACTCCAGAATTGTTCAATAAGATACTGCACTCTCCTCCACCTTTTGTGGCATATAGGTCCTCTTTCAGTCTCTGTAGTTCATTTATCCATTTCTCCCACCGTGGCTTTATATCTTCCGGGAGAGGCATTTCATAATGCCCGTCATCTTTCTGTGTGATGTTGCTGAGAAACTGTATAAAATTAACATTCTCTTGAGACACATATTTATCTTCATAGCTTCTCTCCATGAAATCCAATTCTAAGACCTTTAAGATGTCAGTCGTCGATGGGATTGCTAGCTCCTTTACTGTGAGCCGATGCACAAAGCTTTGACTTCCTTGTCTGTCTAGGTGGGGGTTTGATGAGCCTATTATACTCCATCCTAGTTCTGATCTTTGTGCAAAGGGTTGGTTTTTGTCACCTGTTATGACTTCAAGTGGAGCTAGGGCAGCTGGACAGTCGTATCCAATGAGAAGTCCTACATCACAGTCTTGAACGGGTGGTAGCTTATCTGCCAAGCTTCTGAGATGAGGCCACATCAATGCAGTTTCTTTCGTTGGGACAGAATACTTGTCTACTGGGATAAAGTCTCTGCTGTAAGCTTGGTGTAGTTGGATGTAACTCTCTGAGTTAAGTCCTCGAACTTGCAGACCATGAACACTCTTGCTGAAAATAACTGTGTCGACAGCAGTCATAGTACTGAGTTTCAACTTTGTTGGATGGAAATTCACATTTAGTCTGTCAATGACATCTTCTAACACAAATGTTGAGTCACTTTGTGTGTCCAGCATTGCATATGTTAGTATTTCCTTGTGCGGCTCTTGTAATGAAGACACAAATACTGGCACAATACTGGTGGTGGCAGAAGCATGCTGTGTTGATGTATGGGACATAACTCTGTGTGTTTCTTGATTTGTATGTTCTTCTGTGGAAGTGGAGCTATTTGTTGTTGTCTCCACATGTCTTTCCTTCTTCTCTTCATGTAAGCAGGTTGGATGACGACTAGGGATGTGCCGATCAGGTTTTTTGAAACCAATACCGATCACCTATGTGTGACGATCACCGATACCGATCAAAAAACCGATTGCCTATATGTGAGCCGATCACATAAACCGATCACCGATCACCGATCAAATGGCTTACCTGTAATTTATGAGTGCTGCTTCTGGCTACAAGATCTGAAAACTTTTCAGATCTTGTAGCCAGAAGCAGCACTCATGTTATTTTCAGAACCATAAAATCACCATAATTCAGACAAAAACATATTTTTACTAATTTATTTCAGAGAACAAAGTAAATAAACATTATTTTTACTAATTTATTTCAGAGAACAAAGTAAATAAAAGTAATTATCAACTGCATTATCAAAGAAAAATGTTTACATTACTAACTTTCAATAAATAAAAAAAAAGGTATTTTATTGTTTAAAAAAAAAACACATCTATTACTTCATATAAAAAACTAAAATACCCCATTTGCTACTTAAAGCTGCACTGTTGGCTGTTTTTACAAATGGCTTTATAAATACGTAAAGTATCATTATTATTATTTTTTTTAAATAATTTCGTGCTTTTTTGAACAACTTCCTGCGGGAACCAGGTGGCGGTAATGCGCTTAATATGAGTTCGCCAACCGCCATTAAACTCTATAGAAGAAGAAGAAGAACCAGGAAATACCGCCTCCACACTCGGCAGTCGGCTTTTGGAGGACTGTTTCTCCCATAAGAGGATGCCTCATACGGATAAATTAACTGGAAACACTCCCTGAACTCTGTGAATGTCTCAGGACTGGAGCAGCAGCTG